>JAPYYW010001903.1:0-24511 GCA_030522545.1 Cremastinae sp. A BG-2022a | reverse complement strand
AAAAGAAAGAGATAGACAGAACGAGTCAGCGAGCGCGAAGCGCGCACGGAGTGGAGGGCCATAAAAATCTTCCCCTTGGGGGCTTTTGCGTTCTTATTGAGGTAGTGAACTGTATTAGCATGATGAATGATTGGACGTACATATAGTCTGAATTCGGCACGAGTAACTACAAAGCTTGAAACAATTCTGTATTGTCGAACGTGCGTCCGAGGGAGGTGGGCGAAAGATCGAGAGAGAGAGAGAGAGAGATAGGGCCTAATCGCGCAGAGAGCAAAATGAGCTCCGGGGCGGAGAGAGAGGTCGAGGCAGTCGCGGGTTTGGCTGGCCAAAGAGCCAAAAGCGCCATCTTGCTTTCTGGTCACGTACAATCGTAAAACAAAGGAACATCGAGACGAGAGAGCGAGAGATAAAGAGAAAAGCGAACAGAATATCGCAAGCGGAATACGCGCTCACCTCAATATTTAATCCCTCATTATTGGGGCCGTGCGCTTGAGCTTTTGAGACAATTGGCAGTTTTAGTGCCCAATAAGGTCTCGGGCGCCGCCTGGGAGTTTCGCCGACACGACGAAATGCCCTGTATATGTGTTTTCGCATGTACTCGCGTCCCGCAATCTAGTCCAGCAAGCTTATTCTTTTCCGCATCGCATATGCACAAATATTTTCTTTCTCCTCCAATCATAGCAACAATATATTAAGTGTATCACTTAAAGACTTCATGTATTATGAATGCTTTTTTAACATTTTATGAATTTAAATACACGGAAAGAAAAAGTCAAAAAATTAGTCTAAAGCGTTAGAATTTTTACCGTGCTGCACGGTAAAAATATTCTAACGCTTTAGACCAATTTTTCGAAGATTCCTCAGAAAATTTCCTATACATGTCGTTTGCACACGCTTTATAAAGACAGCATGGTAATTTTTCTCGAACTTTTTCTCTCCGTGTAATAATATTTATATTGTAGCAATGATACCAGCTTGGTAATAATTATTCTTTATGAATAATACAGTTTAATTTTTATTAATTTAAGATCAAAACATATCTCTGCTCTCAAAAAATATTTCAGTAATCAAACTTAATGTACAGACATTAAAAAAGATTATAGAAATCATCAATAATTTTCTTTTACTGACTACATATATCAAAAATAAAAAAATATTGTTTAGATTTGTTTACGTATTAGTATATATATGATTGAAGAAAATAATTTCCAACTTTTTGATAGCAATAAATAAAATGAAAAAATAAAAAGATTTATAGAAATGGAAAGAGTTTTTCCATAGTATATACTTCATTGTATAATAATAAAAATGTAGAAAGTAGAAAAATACATATACAGTTTATATTTCCACATATAGCAGCAAAAAGGAATTTTTGTGTATACGTGAAAAAGGAGACACGAGACATAGGTTTGAAATAAGAAAAATGTAGGAAAATGGGGGAAGGGAGAAAATAAGAGATATTCGCAAATGAAAGTTGCCACGAGTCCGGAGATCTCTTTTCCAGCTATAGCTTTTCGCCGGTCCGTTAAAGTTTGTGTGGGAGATAAGCGCGTTGAAAAATCACTGCGTTCTGGCAAACGGAACTGCGATGGCGAGAGGACCGGCGAGGTGCGAGCGAGACGACCCGGGGAGAGACATTATGATCGAGTACGGGACATTGCGGGCCGTAATGAAAACATGGCCGCCATCGCTCGCGCACACGCCGGATAAACCCGGTTAAGCCTCCTCTCGTTTCGTGTTGACTTAAATATTTGCTATTTCCACTCGCTCGAGCACCAGACTCTTTCCTCCCGCTCACCCCTGCATTTTCTTCGCTCTTACCTTCGAAAACTTTCCTCATCGCTCGCCAGCAATTCGTTTCCCTCTCTCAAGCCCCAATGGCAATTTATTTCTTCGCGTATTCGCTCTTATTCTCCATCTTCTCTTACCGCATGTTCTCTCTTATACGGTATGTATTTTAATTTCATCCTGCGTACGCGAGAAATCGTCTGTTTTCACGTGAATACGTCTATGAATTGCACCAGTGTATATACGTGTATACGTTCCTTAAATTTTTATTCAACGTTCATATAACGATACAAATTGATCGAATATTTACAAAACTAAACGTAAAGTAACGTCATAAAATTCCATATTTTGTAATTCAATTTCTTAAATAAATGTCGACATAATAGTAAAAATAGTAATAGTAAAACATTTATTTCAACAAAAGTTTTAAATATTTATCTTTTAGTAGAACTTGAATCGATTGTACGCTTGCTTTTTCAAAAAGTTAGCAATGATTAAGCACAATAACTGAATTTGAATAATTTTATATGTTAATCGTATATTATATATTATGCAGCGGTTTTATTGATATGCATAAAAGAAAAATCATTATTGTCGTACGTTTTTCACGATCTTGCAAAAAAAATGACAGTCGCCGTTCTGTCGTCGCTTCTAAAACATAAAAGGCAAACCTCTCGTGTTGCTTTAGTTTATTTTCGAAGTAGACTGTACCACGTGTGGAAAAAGAAAAGAAAAGAGTGTATATTTCGCGAGAGGAGTCCGCAAGAATCTCGATGGCAATCGTGCTCGAGGGATGAGCTCGCCAGTGAAAAATCGCCGAGCACCGCGAAGCCGTTCATCCATTATTAAATCGATAGAAACCATCGTTCGCCCGTACAATACGGGGGGAGTGTATATATTTTTTTCCTGCATTGTTAAGGTCCCGATAGGCCTTGGGACCTGGGTGGCGGTTTTGTGCGCATTGCCGTACCGCCCACGCGCACACACGCGATAACTTTTCCACCGTGGCTCGATAACTTTCGTCCCTTTCTACGATTTTCACGATACACCCGGGATACGAATCCCGCGGCCGCTCCAGCCCGAGTCAGAACAAAAAGGCTCGTACATCCCTGAATTTATTCATTCTAATAGGACGAATCGCAACGGGCTCTTTTAGATCGGCAAATTATTCCAAGGGTGAACACACGCGGGTCCGCGCGCACCTCGATTTCTCTTCTCTCGCAACAATCCACGCTCCCTGGCTTCTTCCGAGCAACCTTCCGCCCTTTTTCCCCGCTAAAATTAAGCCAGCTTTTCAGGAAAACGGCCAATGAAACATACATGTATATCTCCGCCAGATTGGAAACGGAGAAGCGTCGGTGATTGGTATCGGTCCGGAGGGAATCAATCTCTTTCGCCAGGGATTGATCAAATAACAAATATACACCCATTTGTAACCTTTTTCAAACATTTTCTAAATTTTTTTTTAAATATTATTTAAGTATTCAATACATTGGTGTTTAAAGAAAAACAATAAACAATCTAAACAATTTTTATAGTGAAACAATATACAGAAGAAAAACATATGCATAAAAAGAACGAGAAATTAGAGGATAAAATACATTGTCATAATTTTTATTTTTATATCAGAATTTTGTAGAGTTTTCCTGTATTCTGAATTTTTTCCACTTTCCGTATGGGGAAGATTAGTGTACAATGTATTCGTGAAAAATTACACAAAAGTGTTCTCGAAAAAAAAGCACGAGAATGAACGCGTTCGAGTTTTGCCCGAGTTGGAAAATTAAATAGAATTTAATTACGAGACGAGGAGGACGGTAATCGTCGTAGGGAGTGAAAAAGAACATCGGCGTTTCAGCGTACGAGTCTGGTTAACGTCCGAAGCGTAACCACTTAGCGTATTGGTGTTTGATTTATTTGTCCCATTGAATGGACTGTCGCCTGGGGAGAGCGGTACCGCGCGTCCCTTTTATTCCGCTCATGCAGTCGCCCTAGTCCTCGCTCTTTCATTTTCTCATCTCGCTGCCAGCGATCGTACATAAAACTAGGACAACGAACGTGCGAGCACCATCCATTGTATTTCTATCAAGTTGAGGACTCGCACGCCCGACGCTGCTTCCCTGCTGAGAGCGCGGAGGCTCCTGCGGGAATTTCCCATTTTTCCTGATTTGTCTATCCGCTCTCGAGCCGGGGAAAGTCTCCGGACTCTTCCACTACAGAGATCTATCAATCCGTTATTATTCCAACTAAGAATCATTTATTCTGCGTTCAAAAATTGCTAACGATAATTAATCAAAAAGTTGATTTTTTTAATCTTCATTATAGCAACAATGCGGCCACTTTTTTCTTTTTTTAAATGTTTAATTTCATATTTTGTTGTTCTTCTATATAGATGCATATTTCATATAACTTCGCATAATGTGCTCTATGAAATCCAACTGAGACTCACTTGAAGCTGACACTCACTTGAAGCTAACACTCACTCAATTGAACTTTTGTCGAATTTTTACGAAATGTTTTTCGGTAACTACCTTGTAAGACCCGACACGTCTTATCCCGACACTTTATATCGACTTACTGATTACGAATTCAGTCAAAAATCAAAAATCACTTGACTTCGTCAAATCGTCAAGGTATTTTCGAAATTAAACAGTGTTTTTCCTTGTTATGCGCGACGAACTTTCCCTTTTCTTTATATTTACGATTACCGAACTATTCAGATATATTTGGTGTTAATAGTAGAAAATTTAGTTGCGAAGTTATTCTCACATTATTACACGTATAAGTTAAGTTGTAATAAAAGTGAACTGAGAAAATTTGGCGTGTTCGAGATCCTCAATACTGATTTTTCGAAAAGAGGGAGATCATAAAATTTCAAGTGGCGATATCTTTTCGTGTCCTCGACTAAATCGACTTTATAATGGGTAATTTTTGAAAATTTTTACAAGACGAAATGAATGATTTTAATATCAAGGTCATTATTTTCAAAGTAGCGCACGTTGAACTTTTTTTTTAATGAGTACAGATTAGCCAAAAGTCAATGCACTCCACATAATTTATAAATAATTATACAAGTGATATTTAAAAAAAAATTCTCCTCGAATTCGCCGAATCACGATATTTTTTTTCGTCCAGATAAATGACACGCGGATAATGGCTTATCAAGGGTTTAATTAATTATGATGTCTCGGGGCGAGATTCTCGCAGTTGCCAGTCTCGAGTCGGCGAAAATTTTTACTCCTCGCGTCGCGAATTCCCGCGTGTAGTCCTCGCTTGATTCGCGAGAAGAGAGGAATTGCCGGCTAGGGAGTTCCAGGTCGTGGCAGCCGGGCCATAAATTTACCGAGACGGATTAATTTCGTCGTAACTCGAGAACACTGATTATTTATGCCCATCCCAAGTAAAAGCTGAACTTGTATTTGCGAACTTTGCTCTCAAACGCGCTCTCTCGACTTTACACTTTTTCCTCGCACAATTTTCATTCAACATTTCAATTTTTTTCTCGTGTTATTAACTTTTCCTATAGAGTTTTTACATACACTTTTCAATAAGTTTTATGCATTTTGATATAAAGCTGCAAAAAACCTGTTTTCTTCTAAAATTCAGTAGAAAATATTTTCACCATAAACAAAGGAAATAACTAAGATCGTTTTATCGCGAATAACATATGAAATAACAAAATGGCGCTGGAATAAAATGCTAAGAACTTACAACTTTGTGAGATAGCAAGCAAATAAATGGCGGTCCTCGTCGATGCTTCGTTTCTCTCAATTACTTTCAGAATCGATGTAGATTTACCACAAACAACCTCTCGTGAGAGTCGGGGGGAAAATGCGAAGCGAAGAGGAAGTTTCGAACCCGGCTCGCGTCGCGATGGAGAAAAAACGCGCTCGCTAACGGAACGGGAAAGCGAAAAAAGAAGGGAAGCGTCGAGATAAAAATGAAGGAACGAGCGCGTCGTCTTGGAAGGAATTAAATTTGAACGAGGAGGAAGCAATTATCCGAGGCTGGATGAAGAAACGGCGAGGATAACGATTGAGAGTTCCTTTTGATGGCGGATGGGAGCTGCGCCGAGAATTAAGTCCTTTGTACGAGGGTACACCGAGCTCTCACGTCGGGGGAGTTTCTGCCTGGGAATTAAGCATTCTTTTACCTGATACGTATATACAGATATAACGACATTCACTTTTTTTCGTCTCTCCACTCGTAATCAATCAAAAAATACACAGACCGTGTATCGATCCGCATTTTTTACTCTTCTTTTTATCAACTTGATAAAAAATAAATTGTCAATTGATCATAAATCACATTGTAATTAATATCGGACGAGAAGAAAAAAAGAAAATATAAGACAGAAAAAGGAAAGTAAGAAAAATATCGTTTCATGAAAAATTCTATAGTCTGTTTCGGGAACTTTCAATCTCGGAAACGATACACGCTTAAGAGGCGGTAAACGTAGAGAGAGGGAAATGAGAGTACGTATATACGAGAGAATGCAGGCGGAATTGAGAAAGGATCGCGCGAGGGGCGGAAGGAGTCTCCAGGCTCCCGGACAAAACAATACGGGGAGAGCGTAATAAACTCGTCGGCAGACAGAATACAGATCGGAAGTCGGCCGGCTAACCGAGTTATCGCGCCCTCAAGTGTATATACGACTCTTGAAACCCCAACGAACGTGGCTGAAACATCGCCTCCCATCTCGCTGCCTCCCCCCTTCCTCCGTCGATCTCCGCCTCTTTCTCTCGCTCACGAATCTATTCACCATTCGGAAAATTCTCCGGCGGCGAATAAATGTTTTACACACGCTGTGTGTATAACCGACGACGAGGATTTTGTTCGAATTGTATAGCCAAATCGAATGATTCCCGTTCGTTCGTGCGTCCAAATAATAAAATTTGCTATTATTAACCACGAGATCGACATACACATTAATAACAATTCCATTTTTTCACATTTCAACAAATTTTTATAATAATTTTATTACCAAAGCGACAGTTGAAATAAAGAAAAATATTTAATTTTTTTTATAAACATATAATGATTAAGAATAAAATTCAACTGAAATAGATGAAGATTTACAAAATGTTTAACGTGTAAAGATCAAATTGGAACGAAAATATTTCATTTTTTTTTTGTTGAGAGATCTTTTTCTTTTAAATTTCTCAAGTGGTCAAAAGCGATGAGCGAGTCTCTCAATATTATTCTTGTAGTTCGGACTTACGATTGGGATTTGCGATATCAATGCTTTCGCTCAGAATACATTTTACACTTGACCCGTGACCTCGGGTTCCCCGAGGGCGATCCATATGTCGGGTATCGTGCCTTTTTCCGGGCATCGTGTCACCGGAGACTACGGGAAAGCGTACGAGTTCTAGGACCGCGGAATCTTATATTCCCGAGGTGGCACGCCACGGGCTTAAAGTTTCTTCAACGAAGTGATTCGCGAGCGATAAACCACCAGGGAGACGAACTTGCCTCTTCGTTTCCTTGCCAATCCGAGTTGTCCGTGGGGCGAACGAAAATCTCTCGAGACCCTTGCCACACGCTTACATCGACGTACATAGAGTCATGCTCCTGGACGTCGCCTCTCTCTCTCTCTCTCTCTCTCTCTTTTAGATTCTTTTTTCAGCTAGTTTATGTCCACCCATTCGGATTTTCCAAAAACTCTGCCAACTGGAAAGTAATAAAAAATTAAACCAATACGATATTGTCGAGTCATGTAAAATAATGGGTGGATCATTTTTTATCAAGAGAAAAGTGTAGCTTTCAAATTTTATTGTAGTTCGAAGTTAGAAGACAAATATTCCAATCGTGATTGTTGATGAGAAACTATATTTTTTTGATGAATGTGTTCCATTATTACATTGAAGCAATATCATCAAATTATCGAAAATGCGATTCTTGGTTGCAATTTGTATGGACATAAAAGAAAACGTAATTAAATTGCGTGGTTTTTATGTTTAAACGTGTATGATTTATTGTTCAAATGTTTTTTCTTAAACAGTTATACGTATTTAATTCAAATTAATATCGTTTAGACGCTTCTATATAGAATATAAGTATGCAGATACAAAATTGTCAGGTAAAAAAATCGTGGTGAAAAGCGAAAAAATTAATTTTTAAATCTATTTTCTGAATTTTTTATTATAAACTTTTGGGTTGCATCCAAAGCAAGCTCTTGAAATTAAAAAAAAATGTACAAAATACATTTTTTAATTGATTTTAGGTACATTATGTTCTACTGACAAAATATTATATTTTATATCTTTATTTATTTATCGTATGCAAGGAGGAATTTCTAAAATATTTCTCGTTTCGGAGCGCATGGATCCCGCATTAGATTTTGAGCGCATCAGCCAAGGTTGAGTTTTAATGAGAGTTTAAAGCGTTTATTTCAGCAGAAAGACGAGTAGATTACCAGAGGGGTATATGCAGTCCGGACGACTATTATATTAGCGCGATGGAAAAACGCTTGGCGAATCTACCGGAGGTCGCTACTTTCACACATTATGCGTCGAGATCTAGGTTAATCCTCGGAGCTCTTGGCAGAGCATTTTCGCCGCGCTCTGCCCCGCGTCCGTTCGCGTGGGAGTCGTTTCGCGTCTATCCGCATAATTTCAAAGACTGCTTCGCTCACAAAGGCCAGCAGAGGAAAAACGGCGCGTATATTCGAGATTGATGGATACTTGAGGTAAGCGCAACGGACTCCTGGAGATAAAACGTGCGAAGCGTTTTTTGCAGACCGTTTTTGCGAACCGTTTTCCAGAAGGGTCGTTGCCTCGTCTTTTTTTTTTCAAAAATCGTTCCGGTATGACAGTTAAGACGGAAGAATAGTGAGAAAATGGTTCCGGGAATGAGACGGTAGAAAATATAATTCATTGTCTGTCCGATAAAAAAAAACCGAGAAAACGGTCATGAGAATATTTTTTATCACGAGGTTTCTCGTCTCCTCCGATGTTATCGCGAGGAACCGAGCGTCGATCGTCGTATGGGATAAGTGGTATGATAATCTCGTAGGGATTACTATATACCCCGTTATATATGAAAAACAGACCTCGAGGGGTTGGAACTCGCGCGATCGTCTCGAGTAACAAACAAGTCACCTGTAACCGAGATCCGTGGCACCCGACGATTTTTCTCTCTCCTATATATCGGTCCCCTCGACGTTCTAGAAACACTTCGTAGCTCGCTAATCTCATCTACGAGGGGCGAGACGCACCCCCGGCGACACTTGCCACCCTGCAAAATAGCAATCATCCCCCCGGTCTCGCGACCGATTCAATTTCACAACAAGCCAATCGAGCGATCTACGGTTCACCCTCCCCCTCCCCTCATCGACGCGTGCCGCCGAGGCAAGTGGATAGAAGATATTTTCTACGACCCTAGATTCAATCCAGATGTGAATATCATATGTTGATGCACGGAGACTATCAAATACTCGAGAATTATTGTGGACTATACGCTCGTTGACGAATTAAAATATGATTTATTCGTGTTTAACGACTACGACATAAATTATTCATTTTTAATTGAACTGTCGAAAAATTTGCAGATACCGAATACAAATGAAAGTGAAATTATTTTTTACTGTACAAGGTTCCAGTTTATTCTATATATCTGGTATTATTTTAGAATCGTAACGTACTACATTTTTAATTTAAAATTTCTCTAAAAAATTAAAAATAAATCTATACTGTATAATTTATATTAATACCAGTTTGCAATAGAATTCCAAAGATTGTTGATATGGTTTCATGTTATTACTATTCAAAGTTTTATTCATAATTTGAGATGATGTTTCGAATTATTTTTTGGAGCTTGAGAGTCGTAACATATTAAGTCTGTGATTCGGAAGCTTCTCCATAAAATGAAAAACAAAAAAAATTGACATCTGGATTAGCTCTGATATGTTTTGGATACAATTCCAAAGGTTGCCAATTTAGTTCGGAGACGAGTGTTCTGACGAGCGTTTTACAGAGTACGTCTGGTCGAGATGAAAAAAAAAGAAAGGGATGAAACGGTCTCGGGAGGGGTTGAGGTTCCCGACGTGTTTTGGTACTGCATTCGAACGAGGGGGGGCCCCGTTCCCGGACTCTCGACGTTGGTCGCACGCCCTCGGTCTATTCCCTGGAGTCCATCGCGCATCGAGAATTATGAAGTTCTCCGTTAGCGGCGAGGTGTCGTGCAGTCATCGGGGTTCGCACAGTCTCCGCTCTCCCCATGTGTCTGTAGATTTATATTTTATCGTCCAGAGAATAAATGAGATCTCAATGATCCGAGTCTCAATGAGAAAAACATCTCTCTCGGATCAGATAATCCGACCCGTTCCTCGCAAAACGTTTTTCTCAGAATGATTCAATCCTCGATAATTCCTCATAATTGTACGAGTTTCACGCGAATCAGTCTCAGAATTTTTCCCATCATTCTAATATGTCGACGGAAATGACAGAATGGACGAGCTTTCGATGAAAAGAATTAGTGTCAAATTTTCTGTCATCGACGCTGTGATTTCTTTTCTACATTCAATAATATTCACATAGCCATATGAATGAATATTCATACTATATTCATGTAGTTTGTCCCAATACTAAGAGTTTAAGTAAGCTAACAGAACTTATTTTGTACTTTTCTCCCATTTAATGAATATTTTCATAAATTAAACAAAATTTTTTCCGATTCTAATTAATATATTTTTTCATCATGGTAGTAGATAAATAATTATTTATTATGATATGATTAAAAATAATAACACCTATTTTTAAAGACTTATTAATTTTTGTAAAAACAGCCTTCCTAACCTCTGCATATAAAAAAATACTGCTATCGATTTCTATATCGATGAGAATTTTACATAGTCAAACGAAAAATGTACAGAATAAAAATCTCATGTCAAAGAATCCCCAAATTTGTTTAATAGTGTTTTAAATATTTAAAATTTATTTAGTCTACATAAGAAAACAGGTCAATGACCATTGCAATGAATTCGACATCCTTAAATTCGTAAAATACCGTAATCTCGTTGTTCGAATGGGATCTAAATTTCAGCCAGGAATGAAATTCGTTAAAACGTGGTCAGAAGTTAGTAGTAAAAGCTTCTTCATGTGGTCTATAAGCTTACACCTTCGGGACTAAGTAGCCTGAGTGTGTAACAAGGCGACTCCCTTAATTATTCATCGCAACCCTTGTTTCTATTAAGAGGAGATCAGTCGGCTCTTCTTCACAGACGTTATAAACCGCTCTCGCCCGTTTATTAGTTTTGTACATAAATTTCATTCCAACTAGCCAGAAAAGTGAAATTAAACCACATGAGTTTATACTAAAATTTTGTCAATTATCAAATTTTATTCCGATATAGAATCGTGTATTATTTTTGCCATTTATTTGTTTATAATCTTCATGTTTATTCGATCATGGAAAATCTTATGTCGCAGACATAAGGGTTGAAATACACTTGGGGGTAAAGAAGTGGAGAAAAAGGTTGCGAGCTTTTTTCGCTCTCTTCAGGAATCAATCTTGTCTCTTTCGCAAGTTTTATAAAACTCACGAAAGTTTGAATAAAGGATGACTCAAACTCGCGCAGCGTGTACAAGCTCGTCTTTGTTGACTCGAAAACTCTCTGACCATTTTTTTTCAAAAGTCACAGATCTCTGGTATTATTTTTCTCAATGTTTCTCAATTTTTTATCTCGAAGTAAAAATGTCTGACGAATTGGCAAAGATAAACTAGCGAACATAGCAAAAAAGTTAAAAAAAAAGGAGAATTGACACGATGAAGCGCAGGTTTATTTTTTTCTCTTTAACTGACATTTCTCGAGCCAACTTAGCCTCATTTATTCCTTCGTATAATACACGTACAAGCTTCCTCTCTCATTCGCTACCCTCGAGCTCTCACGAGCACATTTTCGCCGAGTTCCCCTTTTCGCCCCAAAGGGTTCGCCATGAATAATTCGTATCCCGGTGAAAACGACTAAGTGACGCGGGGATTACTGACATCTAAATTGATCCTCGATCGCGAAGTTCTGAGGAAAGAGGAGAGAGAGAGAGAGGAGGGTTCGCGAGAAACGTTTTTCCGACTCCTTTTCGCCAAGCCGCAGCGCCACCTGTCACGGACGCGAGACCGGATGAATTTTCTTGCATTATTTCGAGCGTTCCTCTTCATTCCGAGCATTCCAACATTTTGGAGACGGATGCGACAACGATATTCCGTCTCGATTGGATTCCCTCGAAATTCGTGTTGGCGCATTGCACGTTTCCACGCGATTCAACGTTACCAATTTCTCGTTCTCTCTATCAGCGTCTAGCTGTCACATTTCCACTTATTTTCGTCCAACTCTTGCCCCATGCGCATACCCTCGATATCCCGTCGTTTACTTTGCCTTCGTACAACATATCGTTTCCACGAATCGTTCCATTTTTTCACCAGCTAATCAACTTTGCTTGAGTCAATTCATTTTCCTTGAGAACGGGCGTTCGTTTTTTTTTTTGCTTTACACGAAGAAGTCATAAAAGAACGTAAAAATGGAATGTAATGTTTAATGCATGCGAGTCGACTTTTCGAGCGAAAAATATGCTGGAAGAGAAAAAAAAAGCGCGAGCAATTGTGCTCGTAAAGTGCACAATGCATCGTCGAACGAAAATGCAAGATAAGATGGTTCTACACGGCTTGTTCGTTTATACAATGGCCATAACCACTTTTGCGCAAAAAAACGTTAGTTTCTACTCCCTCGACTTATTGCTCTTCGCTCGCTCCAGGTCGTATTGGTTGCTATAACAGTTGAAAGCTTAAATACGTACCTAACCATCATATTGCTATGTTTTGCATTATATGGACGTAGGTGGCAACCAGTCCAGGATGAAGCTGACCTACGCTGGATTTTCCGTTGCATCTCATAAACCGAGCTGGTTCCGAAAGCTGGTCAGTTTCATCGTGCAAAATGTGGCTATAAAGGGCACAGCTGTATCCACCATTTTCCACGTATCGTATACACGGGTAACATTACGCGATAACGATCGCCATTTCCAGAGCGTCTTTATGGACAACGAGCAAACGATATGCCTTTTCCGCGAAACTCGGATCGAAGACGGCGTTTATAGCGAGAAAAGTTCCCGTTGCCGGAATGCGTTCGACGCGGGGGTGAACCCGATTATTCGTTTCTGCATAACCATTTTCAAGGATAATTGTTCCCGGCGTAATAAAAACCAATAATTATCCGTTACCTGGACGGCGTAATCGGTCGGCTAGACGATCAATTTGTATTGCGACGAAATCCATGAAGTCGCTATGGAAATGATCGCGTGTCGGGGAAGGATCGAGCTAACTGCCGAAATGCCATTCGGGTGTATACGTGTAGCCTCGAATTCACGCGTGTGCGAGAATCGCAATGGCGGTTGGACGAAATTTATAGTACCCATCCGATTACCAGCCAGCTCTCATAATCCTCGTCGTTGCCAGTGTGTGTCCGTTACTACAAACTAACTGCGGTAAACGCGCTAATATACGAGCCGAGAAGAGAAGGGGACCGTTCCGTCAGTAGCTGGCTCGATTATATGGGGGTGAACGAGCCGCGTGATTACGGGCGCATTCCAGCGGTGAAATTTGTAATGCGAATCGCCTCAAAGTGGTCATCCCGAGTCTGCCATTACTCGGACACTCGGTGTTGACTTCCTGGTGCATTTATGTGCGCGTGTACGAGCCAGGGTCGATTCCCGAGCGGAAAAGCCGATAGGAGAGCAGCGATGGGTGCTCGCACACCCCGAGTTAAATTCAGTTGGACCATGGACATCCGGTTGATGGGATGATTCCGTCGATTGGTATGTCGCGTGAAGATTGGAGTTCTGTTTCGCTCTCTTCGTCCCACCGGACGCGCCTGTCGCTCTCGGATCTTCTACTCACCCACCGCTAGTCATTACCGTTTTAGTCGGCTCATAGCCGTTTGATTGCTTCGCAGCAACGATTATGTTTCATTAAAACTGCGAGATACATCCCTATATACGTTGTTCCGATGATTGCATTCGTAGCAAGGACGGGTCCTATATAATAATCGCGTCTGATGCGTTCGCTTTGCCTCTTCTGCGAGGAAGATCATAGCGCGTTTTGCGTACGAATGGGAATTTCTGAGAAACCGGATATAAAACGAACGAACGGTAATTGATCTGCTCATACGTTCGAAAATAGATTCGGAATACCACACGAAAGATTGATCGTTCTCGTTAAGTACTTCAGCGAGTACGAGTGTTTTTCTGTCGATCTCCTCTGTAGTCCGTAACTGCGGCTGGCACTCGTACAGGATCGAAATTGAGGAGCAAAAAAGGAACATTGCGGCCACGATGAGAGAACGAGAGTAATAAAGAGAAGGAGAGTCACGGAAAAAAGTGCGGCTGAGCGCGCGCATACTCGCGGAATACACGCGTAATTAAGTCCCGCAGCTTCCCTGGCGCGTTGCGGTGTGCGATCAGGATGATGTAGTAGTGGGCACGAGGGCGTGAGAAGGGGAACAAGCTAGGGCGGAGGCACCGATGGTTAAGCCGGAATGAGAATGTGTCCGTTCGCGATGTCTACAGTGGTACAAAGAGAAAGAAAAGAAAGAGAGAGAGAGAGAGAGAAACGAGAAGCGCCAAAAAGAAAGCGAGACAGGATTTGGAACTGGTAGGAGTATGAAGCGAGGATGGAAGAGACTCGAAGAGAATTGGAAGGAGAGACAGAGAGAGAGATAAGCGTTCGAGGGAACGTGAGACCAAGACGGAGAATCGCCAGCAGAGTGGGAAAGGGGCCGCGGGGGGCTCGTGAGAAAAAACGAATAGAATAACGAAGCCAATAAATAATACAGGCAAAAAAGGCGATCGCCTGCAACATTCTACTCAAATGTTAAATAGGTATCAATTTGCGAGCGGCCAATGGGAGAGAAGGCGGGCGTGTCTCGCGCACGCCCGATTGGTCCGTGAAGCGGGATAGGCGTGGAAAAGGCCTTACGCGGGCCATTCGATTAACTGAGCGTTCTCCCAGCAGTGGGGATAACCACCTGGCTTTCATGGAGCGAGAGAGTCCGGCCGTTCGCTCGCTCTGACTCGATTCACTCTACAACGGCGAAGCGAAGGCGCAGGGACGCGTCAAGATTGCCGCCAGAAGACGTGATTTTTACAATTTTGTTTTTTCATTTTTTACGGTCAACGCTTCATGGATCGTCATCGTGCGTTGCATCGTTCATTCACCGTCGAGTGTTCCAACAACTTTTGACAAGTATTACGAGTATTTTGACACTTGGCTAATTAAGTATGAAGTGATATTGTGATTATTAAATTATCGCTGCGAACGGACTCGTATAAACAAGCAACGGAGACTACGACACTAGTGATTGTGATAGTGTTTTTTTTTCATAAATAAAATAAACCATTTGAAAATCGACGAAAGCACTTCAGATAATTCACTTTTTAATTGAATAATGGTTAACGGTTCAGCCATTTTGGTTGCGAGTTTCTGAAACTCATAATCATATAGTGCAACAGTAACGAAACAAAAATAAAGAGAGTATTCAGGCGGTTTGGAAACTCAACAAATGGTGATAATTTTTTGATTAGACTCTAAACCAGATTTTGAATGATCGTGGATGGAATCTTCGGTAGGCCGGACGTGAGGGGTAAAACGAGGTTTGCAGGGCAGCCGCTGACGGCCTCGGCGATGAAAGAGTTTTGAAACCGCGAGCCAATTATACGAGGGTTGGTGAAACGATCGTCCAAATGACAGCATAGAAAGTGAGAGAGCGAGACAGAGAAAAAAACTGGAGTAAGAGAGAGGCGAGGTTTTGCGTGTACACATATGCATTCCTTTGCATCGCATACGGTGATCCCCATACTTGGAAAAGCCCCGGTGCGCGTTTATGGTCCATAAAATGGCTGACGAAAAACGATCGGCAGACGCATCATCGCCAGGAGGTTCGAGACAGCATTCGTACGAACGTAAGAAGACCCTCGCGGCGATATCGACCCTCGTACTCGCGGCTCCCTAATTTCAAAATTATCATCCGCATTCAGGAACAGGTATCCGATTGTTGGTGCAGCGACCAAGTATACGAGCGCCGTAGGGCTACACTCGGACATTCGCGATTGGTCGGCCATCGTTGATTGGTCTCGGCCGTAACTCGTACGCAGATTATTTGGACGGTGTGTGGACTGGAATCGGTGAGCTTCGATGTGCGGTGCAAGATCAACGAGGCCGTAGCCGAACGTTGTCGAAAGTTCGTATAGATCTTAGAGAAATTTAAATTGATATAGAACAAAGACGTTAGTCATGTCGGAACACGGTGAAAGTGACATTGATCCTTCCGAGGAGATAAACGTCGACGATCTGGACTCGCGAAGTTGCAGTCCTCGCAATTACGTGAATTCGTCGACGAACAACAACTGCACGGTGAACGAGCCGCCGTCGGAATGTTCGAACTCGCCGCCGCCGAGCGGACACACGAAGGGGCATTTGCAAAACGATTCGCCGCGAAGCCATCCGTTCAGTATAAGCCGTCTTCTGGGTGACAGCAGAGGAAATCAGGGTAATCCGAAGAGTCCGGCCGCTTCGGACGATCTCGACAGCGACAAAGAACGACGAACGTCCTGGACCTGGGAGGATGCCAACAACAAAAATTCGAATACGGAGGACGGTAGGAGGTCCTGGGGCGAGCTCGAGGAAAAAATGTCGGAAAAGGACGACGATGACACGGGCAGCACGCCGGAAATGCACACCAATAGCTCGATGATGCATCCGGCGGATCTCCTCGCACCTTTTCGTCTGTTTCCCGGAAATTCTGGTTTGATCTACACCGGCGGTGGCGTTATCAGAGTACCGGCACACAGACCGTCCGGGACCAATGGTGGACCCGGTGGCGGGCTTCCCGCCCAAGGAATTTTGCCACCCTGGAGCCTTCAAGCTCTTCAACACAGTCAGCAACAAGCCGCAGCGGCTGGACTCCACAGGGCGAGCCTTCTAGCGAATCTCGCGGCTCATCCGCTTCAGGCTCATCCTCACCTGAAGGACCGTCTGGCAGGTAACTTCTCAATAACCATCACATTTCATAAATCGTATAATATATTTTATTGCATGATTTTGAAGAACGTTTATAACGTGTATAACAATTATATGTCATAGCTTTGATGAATCTTTAGTTGCATTCGTAAGTACTGGCACATGTTGAGACAATAACGATTTGTATTTTTCATCATTTCCTATGAATTTTTAATGACATTAGTATCATATAAAGAGAAAACAATAATGTTTCATGTACCTTTAACTCATTTCGAAAAATATCATCACAGATTAGAATGATTATTTATACTTTTTACGACTACCACGCACGATATAATAAGTATGAGTAATAGTCACTCGTCCAATGTGCGATTCGAATCGAAATTAATCCAAGGGAATGAAAAAAAAGTTGATAGATCTCGTCTACGGTATATCGTCATGGAGCAATATCGTATGGCATGTACTTTCGAGAAGTATTGAGTATAACAATGACAAATAATAGGACAGATTTACACTTTATCATACCATACATGATTCGATGAGTTTTGATTAATAGTCACACCTCGCAACGTGTAATTCAATGAAAATTGAAAGAAGGAAATACAAAACGCTAAATGATAAGCCACGTCCCTCCTCGTTAGAGAACAATCCAACGATCCAGCAATTTAGTTTTGTAGATTGAAATAATGAGAAGCAGCATATACGCTGGGTCCTGTATCACCGGATAGGACGATCTTTCTCATGCAGCTGGATTATTCTAGTGGTAATGGGAGCTCGCAGAATTCCGTTGAAACGATCGGAAGATCCAGTGCGGGAGTATGCGAGCTACATACGGTGCGAAGTACGCAATTAGCGTACACTTAAAACGAATCCTATAACTCTCCTTGCAACGAAGTTATATATTTATCTCTTTCTCTCTCTCTCGCTTTCGTCCTTTTTTCGTACGGTTATAATGAAACCTGGAATTATACGTCGTGTATGGCGTGAGTAAAATGTATTCTCCGAAGAGAGCGTACGTGAATGCGAGTTACAATATCATTTCCCTTCGCTGTTACCTGATGATAATTCCTGCGATGATGTTCTCTCTGCCTTCTCGTATACTAAGCTTTTGCGAGAATAAACGGCTTCTCTGTTACGTCTACGCGAACCGGGAGGAAATAGGGAAAAATCATCGTTGCCTGTACATTCGGCACGCTACCTTATACAATAAAGAAAATATTACAAGCCGAAAGACATGATGAGGATCACGACGACCCGTCTCGTCTTATTCCAATGCCGCAGTCACACTTTTACTCCTTTTTTTAAAGTCATATATACAGTAGAATAAGGAGCTATTATTAAAAGCACATATTCTGTTTCGATTTTTTTATTTTTAGACATTCGGTTTATAGCATAATAACACGCCGTCGTCCTGCCAAGATCTTCATAATCATGAGAGTTTGATAATACGTATTGACATGAATATATATATATTTTTTACAAAGCGATCGATATTTTTTACAGACACGCACAATTTTGTAAAAACACACGAAGCACGCATGTCGTAGTTGCTTCTAAGAAACCATCGCTAAAAGTTGATTTTCGCATCAAAAGTGCATCTACATCAGGATATTTTCTGAAACAATGCGACCAACCGTTCTCGGAAAGTGCATCGTTATTATCTTTTCAATAGCCTCTCACAATTATATTTCCAACAACATCGCGACCGTCAATCTGCCATTTCATTCTTCCGCGAGCGCAAAACTACTGGAGATCGGAACCGCGTACTTATCGCGCAAGTTATACACAGATTGTTATTTTATTTCGCGTTTTTTGCTCGTTTCACGCAGATTGCCCGATACATTTTCGCTCGACCAATGTCGCGACTTTGTTCGCTCGTGGTTAATAATCGCGTTTGGCTATTTGCTCGGAGACTGATGGATAATTTCGTCGGATCGTCGGTAACGATTGGAAAACGAGTTGTCGTCGCGAGAGTCCGCGCATATGAAGGGCGTTTAATCCATGTTATTAGCATTCAGCGATAAGAGCTTATTGAGCGTTTGTATACGCTTATTCGCTCTCGAATCATCATTTTTACGTACACGAGAGTGACGATACGTACACGGTTAATTTACCGAACTTGTAAAAGATAATCGGGAAACGCTTTGCAATCAATGCGAGCGGCTAGAGATAATGAAACGCTCCGCAACGTCAGCGATAATGTAATTTATTGCGACGAGGAGAAAATAAATGTTTTTATTTTCCACTTTGCGCGATGACTCCGGTCTGAACACTGACAAAAACACGCCGAGCGATTATTGCTCTCTTTCTCTCTCTCTCTCTCTCTTTCTTTCTCTTTCTCTCTCTGTTGACTAAAATAAGCTATAAAGGCTTCCCGCAATGTACTCGAAATTGTGCAACACATCGCGCCGTTTCTTCATGAAGAGTTTTCTATAAAAAGTGAAAAAAAAAGATACAACTGAATTGCCAGAGATGAAATCTCAACGAGATCTCGAACGATCGCGGTTCTCGAGGAAATTAGACGATATATTTTCGTAATCGGAAATATATGAGATATACGTATACAATTTATCCGCATACGCGTTCTCGAAGATGCTCGGAAACGTACGATAATCGAACTCGAAGTTTATTTCCGGGAGCAGATGCGAGGCCACTTTTCCCCACAAGTAAATTCCCGGTTTAAAATTTATAATATTTTCTATTCATATATATCATTTCTCGGTGGCACGCTATAACGAGGTATACGTTCTAAAATGACACTCTAATAGCTCGGCAGTTGCTTTAACACGTGAACCGTACGAGCCCAGAACCAGATATACGTTGATAGAGCATACCGCATGCACGAATGTTTTATTTACGAGCTGCACGTTAATTCTCTCTCTGTCTCTCCCGTAGAGTCTCTTCTGCGACAACGCGGCACGTAACGTCTCAATTATCATCCAGAGACGTTTTCTACTGTGGTTTTTCCCTTTCCCGATGATCGCGCACCGGCGAATTAAATCACTCGGGGAGAAAAATATTAGTAAATAATATATCTCGCGGGTAAACTCCGAGCCGCGAAATCCGATGCTAGATTGCAATTTGTCCCGCGCGCGCAATGGTCTGGAGAGTTCGTGATCCGAAATAGGCATTCCGGCGATACAGATCGGGCTTTCGTGCGTCACAATCGTGAGTCTCCTCGATCGCGGCACCGTTCGCAAATGAAATGCACGAAAATACTTGTAGATTCCCGTAGCTCGCCGTTTTTCGCGGGCCTGTTAGGGAAAGAGTCACGATCGCGATGTGCAAGCTCGAAACGCGATGAGGACGAGCGCGGCGCGAGAGAGCTGACGGGCGAGCTCGAGTTCTCCAATAACTCTGGCTCGCATATACACGCGTGTATATGCCTTCCCTCGGACAGAGTCCACAGTCTCCCGAGGCCGCGTACGTGAACGCGCACACACGTGACGAGGAATCGAAGGAGAGAGACGGAACGTCCGTTCGGCAGGGTTGCCTCCGGCGAGAGATAACCATGTACCGGGAAGCAGAGAAAAAAGGCATCGCGTGACCAAAACCTGAAACACTCCGCGATTCCGATGGGCGCTGCTCTCGTCTCGCTGCAACTATAACTTCGCATGAATTTCTCCAACTATACATCGCTCGTGGTATATATTGCCGAGACTCTCACTTCGCCTCGGACCGTGTGTATATGTATTCCTATCTTATTTCTCTTTCTTTTTCTACCCTCCAATCTCCTCTCTCCTCCCGGAGATCGACAAGGCGCTTTTCCATGTGGCATTCATTTTTTAAGCCTTCGCGAATAACTGGCTATATATACTGAAATAATCGCTGGATTAAGGGGGTTGGCTACAAATGGCGAAAATAAATGGCCTTTTACATGTTAAAAGTATAGGGAAAGGAAATTTGTTAAGAACATGATAAAAATTTGAGAGAATGTTCTTTGTCACTAAAGAAATTTATATAAATTCTGAAAAAAATATCGTCTACATTATTTTCGAATAATTGAGTGGTAAAGTTACGTCCTTATACACGAAATGTATATCTATATTGTCTAAAAATACGTAGACGAAAATTCTAAAAAAATTGTATTCACGTATTTCATGTGGAAGAATATTCTCTCCAAATTTGAACGAATTTTTATCATTTCGTTATTTGTAGCCAACCTCCTTAAGGCATATACATTTTATATACATTTGAATAATGTCAATCGTCGATTTTATTATATAGAGAACAAAATATTCATATCCAGGAGTTGTGTTGGAGATACGCGACAAAAATAGTCATTTGTTATGAAAAATTAAATTTAAAGATACAAATATATTCAGCCTCATCGAACTTTCTAAATGTCGAACTGGTGGAATTCAAAATAATTGTTTTTTCGTTACTTTTGAACAAATAATATATATATTTTTCAGAACTTTATAAAATTAGCTAGAATAAAGTAAACCTATTGTTTTTTCTACATCTATGAGTTCAACAAAATATTTGAGTGTAACTATTAAATTAAAAAGGAATATCTTGTTTAATTCAACTAAAGTTTTTTTCTCCTTCTGGTCCAACAAGTAAATTGGTATGAATAATTTATGTACAATTTATGTATTATAGTTATTCGTGCGCATTAAATCAATGAATTTAGCATGCACAAGAAGCTAAATCTTTGTTCACTCAACAAAATTGATGGATTTCCAATGAAAGGACATTTAGAACTTAAAAAAAAAATTCTTCGCTCACGTTTATCACTATTCTACACAAAAATGTGTAAGATCCTTTCTCAAAGTGGGTGCGAAAGCTATTCTGATCACCATATTGCGATAAAAATGAGCCGGTGTTTCAATTGAAGAGAATATAAGCGCGGAGTGTTTGAATAAACTTGAGAATGGAAAATGGACAAAAAATAAGCGTGGCCGAAAAAAAAAATTGGTCGTAATGCGGCAAATAACAGTCCAGGCCCGTTCTCGCGGCTCATCTATTACGGCTTACAAAGTATGGTGCGCGCGCGAACACATGCTCGCCGAATAATTCGTAACGGGAGAGCGAGCAGCGCCTCCACGCCTCTGCTAAGTAAGATGCTGTCATGTCGGGCGTAGAGCCTTCGTAAAAGACTCTCGAGCGGCGTTGTGGGGAATGGTGTGTATTAGAGTGCGCACTTATTTAGCGTAGGTGTAACTACAGTAGCGGCCACGCTTCCACGTTAATTAGTAGCTGTACGAGCTAATCACCTATTAGCGAAACATTGAACCGACTGTTCTCTTCCTTCGCGATATACACACGGGCCGCTCACTTTTTTTTCATTGCCGCTTTTTTCCCTCCGGTTTATGTGCGCGTCGCTGCGAGTTTCTCGCCTCGAAACAGCCTTCGCATGCATAAACAGACAGTTATGAAAACGAGTATGCGATCGTGAAAAAATATCGCTCTCAATTCATCGACTTGTAATAAAAACGCGCTCGTCGATCCACGAGCAATTAGTCCGCGAAATACAGCGCACATTTTTTTATCCTCGCGCTCGAGCCACGCGCGTTTCTAAACTCATATAATTAATATGTACACGTCCGTTATCTTTTTACAGATTGATATTTTTCAAATAAACTTTTAAACGCGTTACTATTATTGCGTATATGAGAAATATATAGAAGCGTACTGATGGGGAATTAGCAAAAAAGGATATGAGAGAGAGAGAGAAATGAAAAAACGCGCTTCTCCGTAAGTTACAAAAGGACGGTTGAAAAGCTGCACGCCACAATTTCTTTTAAAGACAGTACCTTAGATGGATAATTGGTATCAGGTATACGTATACTTACCTATATACTTTTCTGACTATATATTTAGGATTGTGTCGTTTCTAGCTAAACTTTTCCGAGAACGGGTGAGCGTACAATTTCTACAATTCCATCTCTTTCTCTCTTGAGAGTCGGTTTATTATCTCTTTCTCTTATGTATACGCTCGGACCGGTCTGTATATCTCCGGCCATCTCTGTCCCTGACTCGCACCGTTCATCGTGGATCGTAAAGTAAAGAGCACCCCTCGCCGTCCGGAAGTGTTCTCTTATATACACGCTGCGGTCTCTCGACTCGCGTACAGGCCGTGCGCACTCGACGCTGTTTCTACAATGTACGTTACACGTTTTCGCAAGGAGAAGTGGAAAAAAATTCACACGGGAGCGCGAATGACCAACGAAACGATGAAATCAAGCAATCCCCGGCGCGTATACGCGATAAAATACGAGCAATTCGTGAAAATGCGAAAGAGAAACACACCGAGTCGATTTTCCGCAATTCGCGCGCGTTCGGAGAACTCTCCAATCTTTTGACACGCGTTTTTACGCTCGATTTCTACCATCGAGCTTCGCAATCTCTCCAGAATTACGTTTTATACGCAAATGGTACAATTAAAAAGGGAAGAGAGGAGAAAATCGTATAAAATATATTGTGTTTTCAAATACAAACTCTCAGCATCGAAGTATATTCGTGATTTTATTTTTTTACGCGAAACGATTCTCGTTTTAAAATTGTGAAAAAAAAGCTGTAAAAATGCATTCGTGGAAAACTGTAATGAAAGACTCGCACTTGATGCAAATTTATATATTTTTTCTTCTGTTTCCGTCAAGTTTTTTTATTCTCTGCTTCGGAGTGCGCGTGTACGAGGAGAACGCAAAATAAATAACGTCGGGGGAAAATGGATCGGGGCGTTTAGACCGTTTGAAATTTCATTACTTTTTGCACATGAGCGTACACGCTCAGCATATATGCGTAAACGCGAGCGTTTAAGAATTCTTCGAGAAAATTACTTTTGCCGGTCCGCGAGAGAGAGAAAGAGAGACGGAGAAACGGAGAGGAAACGTCGAAACGGGAGCGCGTACACGGACAAGGCGCGTTCGAATCATTCGCAAGCTCATTCATTTTACGATTTTTTTAAATATCAATCATCTTAATTCATTCAGGGAACTCGGCGTACCGAGCCGAGTGAATTTCCGCGCGCTCGCGTTAACAACAATCGTAAGAAACATTTTGTGAACCGTCATTAACGTTCGTTTTGACTCTCTTTTTTCTCTTGTCTCGCTTCTTTAATTTTTTTTCCCTCGCTAAACCGTTCTCCGTACCTTATTTGCGATATATTTTCACGGTTTTGTATCGACGATAACGACGCCGGTTATAAAAGCCTCAGCGGCGTTCCTTCGTCTTTCATCACCGTCATCATTGCCTTTTTGCTCGTGAGACTCTCTCCCCGGGATCATAGAGAACTAAACGGATCCACGGTTCGTACGTACACGCCGTTTATATTCCGACATCTCCCCTATATCCACCTGTTAACTGTTACATCTTTTTCGTAACGGTAATCGATACCGCCGCTACGGAAGTCCTTCGACAATTCAATTTTTACACTCCTTTTTTCAAACGCACTCCTCACCTGGACTTTACTAAGAAAACAAGACGACGCGATTTTTGTTAATTCTTGCATTTTTCCTCGCCCATTTAAGGTAGTTCGGCCGTCATATGAGTAGTCAAGTTCTCAATTAATTTATATTGATTAAATTTAAGTCTAAATTATTAATAACTTTAATCAAAACTTGAATTAAAAATATTTTTATCACGTGAATATACTAAAATGGTTCAAAAATTTAATCAGCTGTTACCTACAGTACAATGTAATGTCTGCCATCCGCTTCCGAAACGTCAAAAACAAAAGTTTTTTAATGTTTTCTTTTTTAAAAGCACGGTA
>JAPYYW010001902.1:0-37355 GCA_030522545.1 Cremastinae sp. A BG-2022a | reverse complement strand
CGCTAATGGGAATTCGTGCTAAAGTGGGGATAGAGGAGAAATTGCCCGAAGCAAGCGTTCCGATTCCCGAAGAGTTGCCATAATCGAGAGTCGACTGTATGTAACGCGGTGGGTGACCGCAAAGGGCGGTGTGAGGCAGCTGCGTTGGGACTCGCCCGTCGCGGTGAGTGAAGGAGAACGCTTTGTATATATAGCAAGTGTCCGGCCGGCAAGTTGTCTTTGCATTACCATATCATTGAAAGTTGTAAGAATTCAATTTGTATGGCACACGTGGCTGGATGAAGGGATATTTGCAGATGGTACCGTGTCCCCCCCCCATGGCCAAGGAAAGAGAGGCCAAGACGCCCGAGCGTCCATTATACAGATAAATTCGAGGGTTGTGTAACCAGCGACAAAAATCTTCTCCCGCGTGGAAGCAGAAGAATAAAAAAATAACCCGACGGTGCGAGGGAGACCGAGAACGAGATATAGTTATATATTCACGCGGGTGTCTGACGCTTTTGTGGAATTTCGCAAAGCGCTCTGAGTTCCCTCGAGGTTATGTTCACCGGGGACTCGCTCTGCGGTCTCCTGATACGCTTTTATCCCGCGATTTTTACTCGGATACGCCATTTCGGAATTCCGATCGCGACAATCTCGAGGCTTTGCGCTTTATTTTTCCCTTTCCCTTCATCCCTCTTTTTTTTTGATGCGATCAAAAAAAGACGTATACGGACACTGAATTTGAAAGCTTCTCTGAAATTGAATACGAAGTATCAGGTATTGCTTAATCCTTGATGGATTTAACGTTACAAGCGTAAGCACGAATTCACCGAGGCAATCGCCGAAAGGATTTCACTTCTCTGATGAGATTCCACAATCGGGTCTACCTCCTGTGTAAATTGAAGGATTTAACCTCAAATCGGTCTACGTGACTTTTAATCGTTTTCGCGACATCTCGCGTTCTCTGTTTGTACTGATTTACATTTTTAACGAAAACATCTTTATTCATTTTTCTTGTTGCATTGCTATATTTTTCATGGTTTTCATGCCTATATGCGTATTCATATACATTAGCAAATATATTCCATCATTGCTAAGTTTTTAATCATTTTTTGAAATTTAAATTGTAACAATTTTTCTAATTTAATAAAAAAATTGCTCAATTTTAACTTTATATGTATCGAAAACTAAACGGTAGAATAACTCGACTCTTTTTTCAATCAATTATTTCATTTCTCTGCTATACATATGTATAATTTTTAAATAATTTTCTTGAATGAGCGGTCTTTATTATCGAGCAACCTAGAGTTATAATTTTTTAAAATATTAATTTATGTAGTTTTTTGGAATCACCAAAAAATAATGAAAATAAGTGGATAGTTTTTTTATAAAACGCATGGTATTGTATATCCATGTGTTTATTTATTTTATTTATCCTATTTAAAAATGTTCACGTTGTGGGCAATATTTGAAGAAACAGCGGGTATCTTCTTGAACACGTAGGGTCCACTGGACCCGAGCGCCTTTCTCGTAAAAACTACTACTTTTCTTGTTTGACAACCTTAATTTTTTTATTCTATTCTATCGCATTCTAGATATAGGTTAAGCTGCGTTTTGTTTTTTGTTTTTTTTTTCAAATCGGACAAATAGTCTTATTATCACAGCAACATTCAAAAAATCGGTGGGGTCCTTTGGACCCCGTGTGTATGTCCCTGAAAATGACTGGTGTACGAGAAGGATTTATAGCCAAATTTTTTTTTTCATCCAATTTTATCTTGTCAGAAATCTCGACAAAGGGCCAAAAATTAATTTAAATTGCAAATTTTTTGATGACGAACAAAATGAAAAGTTGCATGTTAAAAAGCACATTTTCGATTCAATTTTTCTCGACAATGACATCGATTTTTTTTCTAATAAATTAGGTATTACTCAATTAACTGATGTATCCAATATACAAACATTTTCTTCAGATTTTCGTTTGGCCGAACAACTAACTATCTTCAGGTAGCAGCACAGTCCAATCAAGTTTTTTTTGTTTCTTAATTTATCTCTGTACCATATATGATTTTTCAGCTCAAGTTTATTGAGAAAAGTTGTTGCAAATCAATTCAAAAATAACGTACTCAAAATTAGTCATCCAAGGCGACCTGTACTCGTTATATATACCTATGAAAATAATGAATAATAAAGTAATGAGATGTTTATAAAAAACTGAGAAATTCTTCTTAGAAGTACCATGAAGGATCATGCAAAATTTCAACAAGCTTCACCGTCCAGATGTCAAGATATTAACGGTTAAAAATAGAATAGAACTAGAACTACCTTAAATAGGAAATGAAAGATTGTATCCAGAAACAACTAAATATTAATACGAAGAGCTCTAATTTATGTAGGCATCTTATTTCTATTTTTTAAAGTATGTGAAATATGTGAGATAGAAAATAGTTAATTTTTAAAACCAATATAAAGTCATTGTTACTGTAACAATAAATAAACAAAAGTGCAAATATTCGCTTTTCCTTATATTGGGTCCAGAATTGAACTAGCTTTGAATAAAAATTACACTATATGAATTCATTCTTAACATTTTATTCTCTATTTTTTGCTATTTTATTTCTATTCTGTTTTTCGCTAAAATAACGTCTATTTTCGTATTGCGTCTCAGACACATGAATTTCATATCGTATACGCGTCAGTACGCATCAATTAAATCCAGATGGACCGAGCTGTTAATACGGCATAACTGACCGTTTGCATCTCATTGTATGATGATCCGTTCCCGTCTAATTAGCTGGAGGGATTCCTAGACAGCTGGACGTTACTCCGTCGCATCTCCTCTGCGTGCGAACACACGCATGTACATATACCGTTTCTAATACCGAAGATCGACGATGTTCTCAGCACGAGACAATTATTGGAGTTTATCACTTTAAATCAAATTTCCATATTGATCGATGATTTATGTCAGAATAAAATTTCTGGAAAATTTGAATTTGGTAATGACGATCAAATAGAATATACGGATTTCTATCAAGTCAAAAGTTGAATAATTTTTCACAATTTTTTTTAAATATTCTGTTTACTGTAATTAGTGTGTACTAGAGTGAAATTTTTTTATAGGTATTAAGAATTATCGCGGTTATCTGTAATATTATATTCAGTAATGTTAAAACTTTAGTAAGCTTTTTATTATGGGCTTTTAAGAGAGATTAAAAAATGCGTCGATTTTCAACAATTAATATCTTGATTTCTATAGATGGTAAAGTTTCGTAAAATTTGACATACATTTTAAGATGACGTCAAAGAAGATTTGTGCAAAGTTGTAAAAATTTTATCTCAATGAAACTTTATCACGATGAAGCTTTTTCAAATTTTACACACGCTTCCGTACCGTGCTAAGGAATGTGTATGCAAAAATTAAAAAAAAATTATCTTTAAAACCGCTAAATGCAAGTACCTCCTTAAGGACTATAATTTGCATATATAATATATGTCAGATACCGAATTTTCTATTATATCTATAAATAATATTTGTTTTATGAAATTATTTTTTTTTAATAGTAAAATCTCATATTGTCATATGCTTTGTCAGATTTGCACCAATTTTTTCCGATTTTTTAAATTCTACGAGTATACCGACATAGAAATTGTAAAATAGAAGATTTTAACGTGCGCGAAGTAACTTGACACGAATAGATTCGACACGAAACGATTTCTCAAGAAGAATATCGTTCTCCATTTTTTTCTTCCCTCTTTCCTCTCTTTTCTTCATTTAACTCCGATAATTACTCATTGTGAGCCCGATGTTCCTTCTTTTCATTACTTCTTTCTTCCTTTCTCCCTTACTTTTTATTTCAAGACACAATTCGTGTACGGCTACTGCCTCGGATGAATGTTAAATTTTGCAACGATCATTTGTTGCCAAGCATCATCGTGTCGGTTCTTGGACGTCGTTTGTATAGGTCGCTTTATGCTGAATAGAAAATAATTTTTTTTATTTGTGGAAAATGTACGTACACAAGTTTGTTATGGAAACAAAAATATTTTGTTTCGATTTGAACTACAAAAAGGAAAATTTATTCCATAAGTATCAAATACGAATGTAAGTTGTATTAAATTTTTGTTTAAAATAATCGTTAAATGAAGACGAATTTTAATAGTGGATAAGGACATAAGTGAATAAATTTTAGAAAGTAACCAAATGAATAAAATACCAACAAATTTTATCATACTCTTTCAATAATACAGTTGAAACTTCTAAATATAACAAATAATTTTTCCAATCACAAATCTGATGACCTCATCTGAAAACGAAGAAGTTAGTTGACCAACTTTCATGAAATATTTATTTTTATTAGCTTATTTAATGATAAATTAATCGTCAATATTAAATTGTAATTAGGCCAAAATATTATGCTAAGCATTTCGACAAATGATCTTGCGAGAAAATTACATACTTTAAACAAAATTTTTTACTCAAATGTTTGATGACCTATATTTTTGTATTGTACAATGTTATTAACTAAAAATTGGGCATTTTGTCAGTAATCCCTAATGTGTTAAATATTTTAGAATGTTATTGTATCAAAACTATTCGAGTTCATTAAACAAACCAAGAACAAAATGAGTTGTTTTTTAAATAAAAAATGATCAAGTTAATGAAATTTAGGTGTGATTTTGTAATAAAAATATCTAAAATTGTTTTTCTAATAGAATTTTATCTAAAAAAACCGAAAACATAAGCGACTCTTTAATGTGTTGAAGATTATTTTCGAATTTTATTGTACCACAACTAGTCGAGTTTATTGAACAAAAAAAGACCAAGTGATTTTGTAGTATAAAAATATCTAAAGACGTTTTACTATTTTATAATTCAATCTAATAATGCTGAAAACAAAAAGATGACTCTAGTATCTAATAAATATTGAAATTCATTGCACCATGATAACAAAACGATCATTAGACGTGCTTTTAATTTAAAAAATTAACAGATAAATGAAGCTGAGGTGTAATTTTGGTGTAAAAAACTGTAATAAATATTTTTCTATTTCATAAATATGGAAGAGAGTGAGGATAGGATATACACATCTATGTGCTGATTGAACTCGGAGTTGCCTGTAGAGGCAAGTAGTACAGCCGAGGTTCGTGACTCCACGAAATCTTCGCTACCGGGCTACACACCGTAAGGTTACATTAACATGTACATTACAGTATTATTATACACAAGCCTTGAGTATGAATATACAATATAAAAAAGCACATAAATTTCCGTGTTCGAATATATATATCTGTGGATGGCGAATGAACAAATAACCGCCGAGGCTCATTGGTCATCATTAGTGGACTTAAGCCTTGCTCAAAAAAATAAAGAAAATGACGAATAAAAAGAGGAATATTTCTCTTTCTCACACGATATTATCGCCAGGTGTACTCCGTCTCTCTCTCTCTCTCACTCCCTTTTCTACATTTCATTTTTTCTCTCTTTATCCAGTCTATTTTTCTCCTCCGAATCTCGTGGCGAGGAGAATAGGCGAGTTCTTCGGTTCCGCTCGCGTTCAGAAAGGTCGCCAGTGCCCGTGTGTGGAGGAGGCATTCAGAGAGGATTAAGTATGTATGGGACAGACAATCTCAACAAAAAGTCAATTCTTATAATGTTTAATTCGTAAAATCTGGACTATGTTTTTTTGCTAAATAGTTGCCAATTTTTTCAGATTTAGTTTCAATAATAATTAGTACCTTTAGCGTATCCGAACAATTATTTAAACTTTTTTTATTGCTTAAACAATTAAATAAATAAATGTTGGTAAAACATTTTGACGTTACTGTCTATACAAAATTTAGTAGCTTGAGCATATTTTAACGATGATTTAGACATTTTTTGTTGTTTAAAAAAAACTCAAATATAAGTTAGTGAAGTTTGAAAATGTTTATAATTGAAATTCAGTTGGAAATATGAAAAGGAAATAATTTTTGACATTAAATTTATACAAAAAAACACCCAAACGAAATGTTTACTAATTAAACAACATTGAATATAAAATTTAAAAAAGTATTTATTGTACATATCACTAATTTTTGTACATTCGATGCCAACTTTGAAAAGAAAAAAAAACACTGATAAAAATTCAGAAGCAAAGTAAGCTTTTATTCGTTTTATATATATATAGTATATATGTATGTATATGTACAGAATGAAAAATAGCGATGAAAAAGTTAACTTTTTTAAATCACGAGAGTATTTTCATCACATCTGAAAAAAATTCTTCTGTATTTTGTTGAGCTAACCTATGTGAGCGTTGTCAATCCATACTGGTGTGATAAACTCGCTATTTTAAGTACTTAATTATTTAAAGTACATATTTGTACATTTTTTCATGGTAAAATTTACAAATCTTTTTAGTTTTTAAAAAATAAAAAAAATAGAGGTACACTATTGTTTAAGTAGTAAGCAAAGTGCTTACAATTTTATATTTGGACTATGTTCATTTTTTCATTGAGAAATGAACAAATATATGTTAATTTCTTTATTAAATATCTTTTTAAACTATCCTTCTAAAGTTCACCGAATTTAGCAAACATTCTTTTTTTAATCATTATTCACATTAGCACAGGTTCATTAAAATCTCTCTTTTTTTTGAGGTATAAGGGGTTAACATCCTTAAATAAATAAGTATATATGAGTATAAAGTAAAATTATAATCGTATATAATTATCCTATATATATTAAATAATGTATAGTTAAGTATATTATTTTAACAATAATTAAAACATTTTTTATTGTTTAAACAATTCAATACAAAAATGTTAGTAAAACGTTTTGAAATTACTGTTGATACAAAATGAACACTACTACGAATATATAAAAAAATTCACAAGAATCTGATATTTTTAAATTCCTATTCCGTGCAAATTTACGAATTCTCCATAAGAAGCAATGTTGGATCTCAACACCTTAGAAGTTTGATAACTCTTAAACCATTCAGTAAAACGATTTCAAATTCAGCACAATATTTTTTCATATACTTGAGAACAAAATATCAAAAATTTATCAAATCAACATATATTTAAAAATATCGCTCATGCATTTTTAAAACGTCGAGAAAGAGACGTAAAGTGTTCGGAGAAGCTCCGCGGAACCGTGACGGAAGGCGAGAACGAAAGAAACACGTGAAATGGAGAAGAAAAAATAAGGAATAACCGAGAGAGAGAGAGAGAGAGAGAGAGAGAGAGAGAGAGAGAGAAAGAGAGAAACGAGAATAGAGGAGGAAGAGGAAGAGAGGAAGAAAATGAACGTAGTGGATGAAAAGACGAGAAGCGAGATTTCTCGGTCGGTCAAAAAAAAGGTGCGAAAAGGATAAATAAACTTTGTCTATATACGCGAGTATTGTATATAGCCTTTGTAACCGAGATTACAGTCGTATGATGACCGTCCTCTTTTCTCCCTCGATTTTTTTATCATTCCATTCATACACGCCGGATGATGTGCTTTTAATGTTGATTTTATTTACGAGCCAACTTCTGTCTTTTGTTCGAATATATTCTCGCACACTCCATTCCCTCGGACACACCGACATTTTTTTTTCTTTTTTCTCTTCTTCTTCTTCTTCTTCTTCTTCTTCTTCTGTATAAGTGTGCAATACGCGATACGACTGAGAGAGGCTTTGGCCAGCCTTGAACCTCCTCTCTCAGCCTCATCTTTTCGACGAAATATATTATTCTTGCATATTATATTGAAAAATCATTTTAATACCCTGCCAGCCATATACTGTGAATGGCAGCCTCGATCTCGACCTTCTTCCTTTTTTTTCTCGAGATAAAAAAATTCCCATTATAGACGGACAATCCTCTCGACTCTACCGTTTTTTGTTTTTTCACTTTTGGCATAATCAGCTGAATAAAACTGCTAATCATCCATTATTTACGTAAAAATGTTTCTGGGCATTGTTCGGAAACGGTTCATTGTTGAAATTAATTAAAATTTGATTATTATTGAACGTTCGTATGCATTGGTTGACGTTTCGGCAATACTTTTTCCCACGTTTAAGGGTGTTGAGTCCCTAGAGTCAAAAATAAAAAGTTTGATACCGTTTTTTTGCCATACGAAGTCGTTTGAGAGAAAAAATTTATTTAAAAAATTTGCTGCAAATTAACTGGAAAGAAAAAACATATTTAAAATTCAAGGTTATCCAATGACAGATCTACTCTCTGTGCGATTACACAAAAAATGATGAAATTTTTTTGAAAAATTAGATGAAGCTTCTTTGATGCCATATAGACATCAGTGCAAAATTTGACTTAAATTAGGTAGCTCGTTACTGAGATATTAATGATAGTAATGTTAAAGTACGATTTTCAAAAAATTTTCATTATTTTCGTTTTTGAACAAAACATCCTTAACGAAAAGATTTCAAGAAAAAAAATTTAGGACATTTGCAAAGGAAAGTCAAAAATTTCGGATAAATTTTCATTATTTAATATTAAGGCGATTCCGCAGATGTACCACGTGGCACTGATTTCTAAATGTAAAATATTGATGTAATATAGACAATTAAATAATCATTTTCATTTTTAGGTTATAATTTCATTTGAATTCAATCACGTATTAGTGTCATATCCGACATTAAAATTTAAATAATTCACTGAAAAAGTTCAATGACCATATATTTTTATGGTAAATAATTAATAAACCTTGCATGCTATTGAACACGTGATATATTTTATATTGTTTAAAGATTCACTGTAAATATATTTTTTTTTAATCAAAGAGGAATAACATATTTCAAAGACAACTAAATACGAGGTGTAAATAGAGGCTGTCGAGCGATTTCTACCTAATTAACTAAATGAAAATAATTGCAATTGCCAAATAATAATAAATTCTAATTCAAAAAATAAAAACTAGCAACGAATTTACAAAGAACCGCTATTAAGGATTTTTTTCGACACAGTTTCTTTACTCGATAATGACGAAAAATATGATAATTGTTTAAAAAAATATTAATATATACGAAAATAATTAAGAGTATGGATATTCATCCCCGCGTCTGTTCATTGGACTGAATAATTTCTGTAGTTGCTTGTCGGCGATGCTCTTGGAGAGAATTAAACGCAGTTAAGCAACGGTTCTCGCGGCGGAGGATAGCCGAGGGGGGTGAGTTAGGGATGAAAATAACACGGATAATAAAAGGAGAACAGCGTGAATAAATTCGCGAGGCAGTGAAAACCGCGTGCGACCATTAAAAGCACGGGAGACCCCCCGCGTCGTTCGAGATTTAAACTGCGCGAATGTGCGCGTGCGACACGAGTCGCGATAGCGAAAACACAATCGCGCCAAACGGGAATAATCGCGGCGACCGTATACGCAGAAATCTCGTAGACCTGAAAAAGTTTTGTAAGAAAAAAAATAATAATAAACGACCCACGGGATGGAAGAAAAAATAAACAACGGAAATTTAATCACGACGAAAATAAGACGACGCATTTCGTGTTCGGGCTCTCATCCGACTCGGTTCGGGCAAAGGCAAGTAAAAAATTATTGACACGTGTCAGAAGACGCAGTCAATGTTGATTAGGAAGTATAAAATGTTCATACGTACGAATTTATAATGATAAAAACTAAATTAAACTAAAAACAATAATGATGAAAGAATTGAAAGGCTTGAAATGCTGCTTGAGGTTTGACATAAATTTCACGCGCATATATGGTAATATTTAAACAAAATTGACAGACGTAATGAACATTTCTCCCATTTACCTCCATGTATAAGCCTAATTTTTTAAAATTATTTTTAAAATACGACGTGGTTGATCGACTCGAAATTTGAACCATTTACTTTTTGTTAATTTGTGATTCATTTTAAATAAATTTTAAGTTGATCGTTATAGTTTTAAAAGTATTATCGAAACTCCTTTATTACTTTTATTTTTGCTGAATCGACTAAATTAAAATTTTACAAAATTCCTTTTGTTGAACAAACAAAGTCTGTTTCTCAATTGGTATATCGCATAGAAATACTATACATGGGAGTGTGTTAGAAAAAAAAAGAAATAAAAGAAAGAAGAAAAATAAAAAATGGAACTAAATTATTTGTTGACTTAACTATAAAGTTTAATTATTTCAAGTAAATAAGTGTCGTTTAAACGAAATATATTCAACTAAATATCGTCCAACTAAATCTGTTTTCATTGTGGGATTGTGTTGTTAGAAAAAAATAATGAGAAGAAAGAAGTAAAAAATTGTAAAGCGAATAAGACATGGGCCATTTGCCGTTTCGCCATATATAGAGATAAAAGTTTTATCTGACTGATATTTGAATGCTAAAAATATGCAAAATTCGTAGATTCGGCACGTATGGGAAGTGCGAGTTTAAAATGGGAACGAATGGAGGATGTAGTTTAGTCCGGAGGCGTATTTATCTACTGGCACGTGTGCGGTTATCTCGACACGTTTGTTGTTACGTCGATGTAACTTATTGTTGTCCCGTTGTAATACAAGGGTGTGTACAATTATTATGGCGTCGGGGGCCAAATTGAGGGAGGATTTTGCGGGTTTCTCGACGCGCGTTGACCGACACGGAGCATTTACGTAGCAGGTCGCGTGACCGACACGTGACCGGGAGCTTTCAAGAGAGCAACAACTCTCCCGATTCATCTTCGACTCTTTCTTGCCTGGAGGGTTCAAATCGAGCATTAAATCTCGAATTACAATGCGGTTATTCGTTTGCTCTCTTATTTTATTGCTTTTATTACACCGAACTAAATCGAACGAAAATAACTATTTCTTTTTCGAAAACGACAACTCGAAATTTTTATTCAATTCAATATTTCATTTTATGAAATAAAATTTATATTAAATTTTGAAAATAATTAAGGATGTTGTGTTCAAAATCGTAAATGATGGAATTATTTTTTTAATTTTACATAATATTAAGTAACATCTCTGAAAGGTTGTGTAAAAATATCAGGATGATTAGCAAGCTCCTCATTAAGATATTATTAATTGTTTCAAATTACTATTTTTTTGTACCTTGCCATAAGAGCACGTGTTAAAAGTTGCAATTTCGTTTAGTAATTATCTCAATATCGGACTTCCTAATTTAAGTGAAATTTTGCACTGATTTTCATCATTTTTTGTGCAATCACAATAGAGAGTAGACCTATCATTGGATTATCTTGAATTTCAAATATGTTCTTATTTCAGTTGATTTTTAGCAATTTATTCAGTGAGCACATAGTTGTAGACTTTACACCTTATACTTGCTACGGTAAAATCTATTATCGTAATTTCTCTCGGTGCAATTCTTTGCGTATCATCGTAGCCGAGTCTCGGAGAATAATACAGAGAAAATTTCACGATTTCATCTAATTACTTGTTAAATGCCTAATGGCCGTAGCATAGTAAATATTTACGAGATTTAGCGTTAAATATCAAAGAAAGTTGCTTCCGGTGTGGTTGGAAGCCCTTTAACTTGGACACGATTAAAGCCCGGAGTATGGCCCAGAGCTTATCGCTTCTCTCTTGGCACACCTACCGGCGTGCACACACGAAGGGAGAAAACAGTGCTGATGATTGTTAAATCGCACACTGCGGATGGGGGCGGCGGAAAAGTATCAAAGTCGAGTTTGGCCCAGGCGTGCCACTTGTTTTTTACGTACGAGCCTTGTACGTGTACCTTACAAATATATGCTAAATATCTATATTCTGCTACGTCCTGTTTTATTTAAGAGCTTACACACCCTCTGTATACATTTCTTACGAAAAAGCTGGGCACGAACGAACACGTGTTCTCAGTATTCTTTGGAGCTCGACAAAAAGCCAGGAAAATACGAAATTTCAGGAATATCTAAAGAATATTAAAAGAACTCTCTTTAACCTCGTTCGAATCACGAACAAGGAAATTATGAAGTGAAAAATGAACAGAATTTAAAAAAAGATGATTTACAAAAATTCGTGAGGACTTATTACGGTTGTCCAAAAAAATGACCATTCTTTTGGTGGATACACGTTTAATGTCTTCGGAATTATAAAAAAAGGTACCATACCAAATTTCAGACCTTTGAACAATTTTTAGAGGTGGCTATTTTCAATTTTTTATTTCCCATTTACAGCATAATATTGGAAATTTTTGTTTTCATTCGGAATTTTGTAGCTCAATAACAAAGTAACTTACATATATGCCCTTACATACTTTTGTAAAGAATTTGACGCTTTATAAAAAAGGTCTCTTGTAATTTTTTCATAATTTGACTCCTTGAAAAATTATTTGAGGTTAACGTTGAAATTGTTAAAAAATCGTGTTCACAGATATAAATCTGTAAACCCCCATAAAATATTATTCAACTGGTATAAAATCATATCATTCAATTACTTAATAACTTTAAAAAAAATTGTTTTTTACTAAAAATATGGCTCTATACCAATACCATCACATACTATACCGTAACGAATATTCAGGTGAGTTATTTTTTTTAATATACTTAACGAATGCAAAATTACTAGTGCATTTTTTCGCTGTATTAATTAGTTAAAATACATTATATAAATTTTATATAGATTTACTCCTGTAAAAGTGAATTTTTACATAATTTCAACTGTAATCTTGAATAATTTTTGAAGAACTCAATTTATTTAAAAAGTACAAACGACCTTTTTTGTAGAACGTCAAATTCTTAGTTTTCTTCTTAATTTCTTAATTTATCTGGGTACCATATGATTCTTGAGTTTTAGGTACAGTCAAATCAAAAGTTTTCATCTCAATTTATCTACTTACCATATGTGATTTTTTAGCTTAAGTTTATTAAGAAAAGTTGTTACAGATTTTTTCAATAACATACTCAAAATTCAAGGTCTTCCAAGATGATCTGTACTTGCTATACGTATGAAAATGATGAAAAAAAATCGTACCAATATTTTTAAAAACTAAGAGAAGCTTCTTTGAAGTATAATAAAGAGCTATGCTAAATTTTAAGACAATTCACCATCTAGAATTGAAGATATTTAGGATTGAAAATCGCAATATTTAACACGGTCTCTGTATGAAAGAATACTAACAATTGGAATTTTTAATAATAAATATATCGATTACTACATGGTGAATCTTCTTAAAATTTGATACACATATGAATACCATTTTGTACAAATTTTCAATGAATTCCTAAGAAAACGATGAAACGACAGAACCACCTTAAGTTTATTAAGAAAAGTTGTTGCAAATCGATTCAAGAATAACATACTCTAAATTCAAGGTCATCCAAGGTGACCTGTACTCGTTATTTACCTATGGAAATCATGAATAATAAATTTATGAGATATTTATAAAAAACTGAGAAAATTTTCTTTTCAGTACCACAAAGAATCAAGCAAAATTTCAACAAGCTTCACCGTTCAGAAGTCAATATATTTAGGGTTCAAAATTGCCATATTTAGCACGTGCTTTTATGATGGGAGAGCGCAGAAAATAGTGATTTTTAACAACGAGTATCTTAATATCTAAACGGTGAAATCTTTTAAAATTTGATACACGTATGTCGTGCTTATTTCCTTTTCCTAAAAGTATTGGGATCTGACGAAAGTCGATATGTCATCTGGTGGAAAATTTTGAACTAAAAATGGGGTTCAATTTTGAGAAAGTATACATATTTTAGATCGTGTAGATCATATCAAATAAGTGTTGCTCAAATTTTCAACGAGATCCCACAACTACGAACTATTGCTAGAACTACCTGAAATATTTTTAAAAATATTGTGAATAAATAAAAACTAAACCAAAAATAATTTTAAAAATTAGTATTTCAGTAAAGCTTTCTTAAAAACTATAAAAATCCAAAATACAATCTTCATGGCTCATCAGCAACATTCCAACTCCATGACAAATTACTAATATATATAGGGATAAGTTTCGTATTGGGACATGTTAAACTATTGGAACGTTTACCTTATCTGCCAGCAAGAGAGAGAGAGAGAGAGAGAGAGAGAGAAGAGAAAGAAAAAAAAAGCGTGACGCTTTAGCATCGAGTCCCGCGACGGGGTTCCAGAAAAAAAAGAAGCAGCACGCGAAAGGGAAAAAAGAATGGTGTCATCGGGATTAGGATGAGTGGCGGTCGGCGAGAGTGGGCGAGGTCGTTCGTCGAGAGGGTGAGAGGCGCACCGAGTCTTCCGCGGTTGATAGATCGAATTTTCGGCGCTCTCGTTCGTTAGCGATACGAATCGGATTTTATAGAGGGTAGCTCGAAATTTTTCTGTCTGTCTCGCGGGTGGAGATGTTCTTCGGTATTTTCGCAGCTCTTTTACGCTCCCTTCCTTTTTTCTTCCCCCCTCTCCCTTTTTTTCTTCCCACGCTATCTCGCTCCGAACGCGCGATCCGGAGTTTTCTTCGTCGAAGTGAGATCTGCATGAAAAATGTTCCACCGCTTCGGGGTGCGAGAGGAGACGAAGAAGAAGAAGAAGAAGAAGAAGAAGGAGAGGAAGGAGAAGGAAAAGAATAGGTGGAGAAAAAAGGAGAAGGGGAGGATTTAACCGTCGTCACTCGCGAAACGCTATGATAACGATAATGCGAGACGACAGTCCATTAGGGAGAGCCCGCGGATTCTCCCTTACGTTATATACGTTTATTCAACTTTCTCCTACCTCTCGACCCCGAGCTTCGCCTTCCCCCTCCCCACCCTTTTCTCTCGCACTCTCGTCGCTAAATCTTTTCCAGTTCCGCGCCGCGCTGACGACACTTGGACCAATGCGCTTTTACATTTAACACCATGGTCCAGACGGAACTGATGGTCTCTCTTTTTCTTTCTCTCTCTCTCTCTCTCTCTCTCTCTCTCTCTTTCTCTCTCGTGTGTGTCTGTATAAAATTCATGTATTTTCTACGAGTTACTATCTACGAGTTTGTATACGTGCGTTTGACTGTTAATGCATCTTTCACTGCGACCCTCTCTTCTTTAATCTTCTCTCTTTCTATATTTCTGCCCTTATTTTCATTCTCATTTTCTCTCTCTACTTATTTTTGGTTACTTTTAGTTTTATGGGAATTAGCTTTAGTTTAGTTATTTTTAGGTTAATTTTACGATTAGTGTATTGTATTATTTTGTATCGCCATTGTCTAATAAGGGATTTCCAGGGCAATAATAAATGTATTCATTCATTTATTCATTCTTTTCCTCCCTCACATGCTCACTAGTTTTTGTCTCTCACCGATAACCAAATTTGTTTGATCTATTACAAAATTTTTGCTCCGATGCGTTCAACATAATATCTTTTTTTGACAAATTGAAGTAAATTTTTTGTTTATTGTAATTCAATTATTTGCAATAAAATGTATCGTCTAAATTGTTTCAATTAATTTTTTTCAACGAAAATAGTGTGCAATTGACTTAAATTGGCAAAAAATATAGTTGAATCTATATCGGGACAAAAATTGTGTAGGATCAAAAAAATTTTATTTTCAGTGTATGGTTGATCATAGCATAAAGAATAAACCAAATTAAATCTAACCAAATCTCGTATGTAATTTTTTTGGCTTCTTGTACGTTTTTGTTTTAGTTTCGTTCAAAGTTATTTTTTATACATCAATTTTTGTATTATACTGTCCAAGACATTATCAGTATACAAATAAACATATTCATTCATTCACTGAGAAAAAAGTATGGTTTTGTACTATAAAAAATAACAATTGCATTGATTACATATCATTGAGCTAACTATATTTTATTTAGATTCTATCCTAAATGAATTTCGTTCTTCAATAAAAACATGTTTAGTTGTAAAATAATTATATAGAACAGTTGTCACTTTATGGTAAAATTTACTATCGTAATTTCTCTGTATTTGTTCATTTATTTATTAATTCTCTCTGCACGTAGCAAAAACACGAAATTTCTGCGAAATACATTCATTCACTTATTTACTATGAGCCGTAAAAATGGAACCATGTTTAAATCACTCGGTCTACACAGAGATAAAAATATGGTAGATATTACTATACAGAAGTGTCAATTACACCGATTATTATTATTGGACTAATTACATTTTATTTGGATCTCATCCTAAATTTATTATGTTGAACTATAAAAATATATTTAATCGTCGCATAATTAGTATAGTTGTCACTTTATCGTAAAATTTACTATCATGATTTTTTTTAGTGATACTGACAATTTTGTTGATTTCCCTTCTCATTTTTCAAAAGTAGAAGTTACATTCTTTTTTTAATATATTCTTTTCACTATATTTTCCCTTAATTCTCTAATTAACAAAGACTCTTACACTTATAAACTCAATAACTCTTACTACTCTTTGTACGAAAAGACGAAAATGTCTGGTACAATAAAAACAGTATCTATTTATCTCTTTACTTCTCTTCCTATATCTACCTTTATTTTCTTTTTCATTCTTTCTTTATTTCACTCATTTTTTCTCTGGATTTTCTCTCTCTCTTTATTTCTCAATCCTTCTCTTTCCACTTTTTTTCTCTTTTTCATTATCTCTCTTCTTCTCTTTCTCTCTTTCTCTCTTTCTCACACACACATACTTTTTTTCCTCTATATCTTCAATTCTGCTGCCATTAAGAGAATGAATATCGGAAATATACGTGACTTATTGCTGTTCGAAGACTCTCTTTCTCTGTTTCTCTTTTTCCTCCCTCGCGGTACGAAATCTTCACTGCGTATTTACAAAAGCCGGTGAAGCCTATCCAAGTCAGCAGAGTCATCGAGTTTAATTCGTCAGAGGGGCGAACGTCTATCTGATTTTGCTTCATCTTCTTTTTCTCGTCTTCCCTCTCCCTGATCACGTCTCAGGAGGGTGGCGAACCAAAAAATAATTTACACATTAAACTGTATACGAGGCATTTTAAAATGTTGCAAATTTTGAGAAATTTATGCGCATTTTTGTGGTTTTTTTTTCATAATACACGAAAATTCAAATTTTTTGGTCCACAATTATCGAGTCATTGATTTAAAAAATTCATATCCCCTGTAAACATAATTTTGTCCAAAATGATATCTGCTGTCTTACTCAAGACAGCAACTTTAAAGTATTCATATTTTGTCAATTTGGTTGTTTATACTATTTTGTAGAAAATGTTATTTTTTACAGAAAAGTTTTTATTTTAGTGATAATGGAAATTATTTTTTAATTGCTGAAATCGTTTAACAATAATATTTATTAAAATTAAATTAGCCAGATATTACTCTCTTTTTTTAGATCACTATGAAATTTTATCAAAATCGCTTCAGTGGTTTTTATGTGTGATGCGCGAACGTATAAACAAACCGACAGACAAACAGACAAAATTTATAAAAATGGGTTTTCTGGGCTCTGGATCGTTCCCAAAGTACGATAGATAAGATGTACACCTGTGAACGTAAATTTTTACACAATTTTAATTTTAACCTTGAATAACTCTTGAAGAAGTCAATTGATCGAAAAATTATGAGAGCCTTTTTTGTAAAGCGTTAAATTTTCTACCAAAATAAGTAAAGGCATATATGTAAGTTATTTCGTTAGTGAGCTACAAAATTTCGGATGAAAAACTTTTTTTCCAATATTATTTAAATGGGAAATAACAAGTTGAAAATCACCATCACAAGTGCCACACAATTTTTTAAAGGGCTGAAATTTGGTGTGGTATCGTTTTTTATCATTCCGAAGATATTAAGGATGTTGTATTCAAAAACGAAAATGATGGAAAATCTTTGACAATTATAAATAATATTAAGTAACATCTCTCAAAGATTGTGTAAAATTTTTACGATTAGGAAGCTTCTCATTAAGATATTAATCGTTAAAAATAGCTATTTTATGTACTTCCCCATAAGAGCATGTGTTAAATGTTGCAATTTTGTATAATAAGTATCTCAGTAACGAACTTCCTAAAATTTAAGTGAAATTTTGCACTGATTTTTATATGGCGTTGATGAAGCTTCATCTACTTTTTTTTTAAATTTAATCATTTTTTCTGTGCAATCACATATAGAGTAGACCTATCATTGGATTACATTGAATTTCAAATATGTTTTTTTTTAGTTGATAATTCTAATGTATATATATTTTTAAGTTACAGACACAATTTTCGTATGATTTTATTATGTTTATAAATACAGATATAGATTAAATGAAATATTAGTAAATAGTATTAAATAATTCATGCTAACCAAAAAATACTTTTATATAAACTTGAAATTTGTTCAAAACATATTAATTAAGGTAGTTCTATAAAAAAATTGTTTTCTTAGGATTTTGTTAAAAATTTTCAGAAACCTTCTTCGATACAATTTGCAATTGTATATAACATTTTTAGAGGTTTCATTACGTAGAACTCGAGATATTTATTGTCAAAAATCACTATTTTCTGCAGCCTCCCAAAAGAGCACGTGTTAAATATTGCAATCTTCATCTCTAAATATCTTGACTTCTGAGTAGTGAAACTTGTTGAAATTTAGCATAGCTCTTTATTGTACTTCAAAGAAGCTTTCTTTAGTTTTTTAAAAAAATCCTAAAATTATGATTTTTATAATTTTCATACATACATAACAAGAACAGGTCACCTTGGATGATCTTGAACTTTGAGTATGTTGTTCTTAAATCAATTTGCAACAACTTTTCTCAATAAACTTAAGCTGAAAAACCACATGGTATGGAAATAAATTGATTAAAAAATTTTTGATCTGACTGTACCGACAGAACTGCCTTAAATAATAATATGACTATTTATAGGAAGCCTGAGCGATAAATAATTATCGATATTCATCGTAAACGAACAACGAAGATCAGGATCAAAGGTAAACGTTAAATTCGAGATTATTTAACATCTCGAATAATGCGAAATAACGGGCTTGGGCTATTCGAAGCTCGCCTCGTATGGAAGCGCGCATTATTCGTAGATTGCACTAAAATTCGATATATGCTAATGAGATACGAATCACGATTGGGGCGAGATATGATGTTCGCTTTGCAAAGTATTATCGTTAGTCAATCCTCGAAACATTGCCAGGATACGACGAAATTCGCTATTTGAATCGCGAATCTCACTCCGGTGTTTAGCATCGATTCAATTAGGTTTAACGTCCGCCGCGTTTTCCCGTCTCGCGTCACATACTCCCTCTCTCTTTGCAATAATATTCTCTCGCGCGTCGCGATTCGCTTATTATGGCGTCCGCGATATTCATTCGCTTCGCCCCGATAATAGAGAAATTATCATAACTTTGTCTAAATCTATATATTTACTCGGCTCTCCATCTCTTACTCTGTTTCCATTCTCGTATATTTCCTCTCGATACCGTGGACTTGCGATTTTCTGACATTTCGACGCATCAGCATGAGAATTCATTTAATATTCGAATTACTCTAATTACATTCTGGAAAAAATGCTGCTGCTCAAATAACATTTTAAGTCATTTGTATATAAAGAGCATATGTACGTAGATAATTTTATACGAAAAATTACTTTGATCTCGAAGTGCAAAAAGTGCATTTTTTAAAATAGAATTTATTAAGGTAATTTGTATAAAGAGCATATAAGTAGAAAATTTTTTACGAAAAATTATTATTCTGTCACTAATTTTCTAATTGCTCCGATTGTAATATAAAAATATACCATTTTTTTGTAGAATGTAAAGTTTGGATAAAGAGCACATACAGAGATAATTTTTATACGAACAAATACTCAGTCACTGTTTCACTAAATACAAATTTTTAAATATGAGATTTTTGTGATTTTTTTAATATGTTCGTATAGTAGTATTTATTTTGTACAGACAGTAATTTCAAAATGTTTTACTAAAAGCTTTTTCACTTAATTATTTAAGGTATTTTGATAGCAAAAACCGTTTATTTAAGAAAAATTTGAAAAAAATACGTATGTATGTTTAACTTCTTATGGAGAATTTGTAAATTTCGACTAAATACAAATTTGAAAATATGATATTTTTGTGAATTTTTTTTTATATGTTCGTAGCGGTGTTCATTTTATATCGACAGTAATTTCAAAGTTTTATTAATTTTTTTTATTTAATTGTTTAAGAATGTATGAGCGATATTTTTAAGAATATGGAAATTTGATAAATTTTTGATATTTTGTTCTTAAGCATATGAAACATTGTTTACCGCATTAAAAATATTTTTATTGAACGGTTGAAGAGTTATCAAACTCCAAAAATGCTGAAATTTAACATTGCGTCTTATGCACGGAGAATTCATAAATTCACACTGAATATAAATTAACAAATATAAGATTCTTGTGATTAAAAAAAAATATTTATTCGTAGTCGTGTTCATTTTCTATTAACAGTAATTAAAAAATGTTTTACTAACATTTTTTATTTAATTGTTTAAACAATAAGAAATATTTAAATTGTATTAAAAAATATGCTCAAACTGTCAATTAAAAGTCAAATAAAGTTTGTCAACTTTTTAACAAAAGCCAAAGTCGCGGTTTTACAAATTATAAACGTCGTACTTCATTATTTTACGATAAACATTTAGTTATAAAATAATCAGCATAGTTGTCACTTTATGATCCACTATCGTGATTTCTCTTAGTGTAAGCTGAAAAATCGAAAAATAAAAAATTGTTGATTTCGTTTGTGAATCGATTGTACATGTGATACAAAGTTCATCGGGTCAGCTAGTTCTTAATAAAAATAATGTAATTTGCATATTTTTTCGATTTAGTCAACTCACTTCGATTCAAAATAATTGATCGAGCTGATCAAGGTTATTCCAGCATCGATGCATATACTCTTCAATGAAATTGGATTTAAATCCTCTATAAATGTTTACGTATGGAAAGGTAGATTTTGGTATTATCGTCGGGCATTCTGGGAATACGCGTGTGATACGTTATCGTACGTTGACGTGCGTAATGATTCAAATTAGAGCGAGAGAGAAAAGCGTTCAGGCGCAACGAGCAGAATGTTGCAAATAATTTGGTAAGCAATTTACCGCATGAAAGAGAGACTCGGTTGATTCGAAACGACATTTTTCATTCGATATTTCGCACAGGCCCACCGTGAATTAAACACGACAAAATGATAATCTACGATACGGCCGACTTTACTCTCAATGTTGGATGAATAATTCAATCGTTTTAGAATATCCGCCATTAAGCTTGCACCCATGATTTATTGCGATGTCGATAAATAAGTTAATTGATAACGATAATGCTTCGATTGTTTTGCAAATTTAATAAAATAGCCTTGATCAAACTAACGCTTGTTTCGAAATTGTGTTGTGGAACAACAAATTTATTTCGAGATAACGGATTAATATATATTTTATTTTTAAAATCGAGTGAACAGAGCAAATCTTTTTAAAAGTATTTTAACTCGAAAAAGCATTAGGCTCTATAGAATTCTAAAAATAAATAAATTAAACAATGATTTTGCTCTAACTGTACTGAGAAAATATAAACATCGTTCATTCCCGTGTCGAAAAAAAAACATAATAATTTAAGGTGATGTGAAACACCCCAATTTTAGTGAATTTTCGGACAAATTCCACGCTCGTATTTTTCAAGAAAATTAATTGTAATTTAAATATATGTTAAGCAATTTACACTATACTATTACATGAAATTCTTGAAATTTCAATAAATGAAAAAAAAATTGTTTACTTTCCTTTTTTTTTAATTAAATTCCAAGAGTGTCACGCCCTATAGTACACTGCATAACATATTCAAATTTCAGTTCATTAGCTTGAAAAATACGAGCGTGAAATATTTGTTTGAAAAATCACTAAAAATTGGGCGTTTCACATCACCTTAATGGCCAATGAAAAAATTGGAGTACCCAGCGAATCCAGAAAACGTTTCCCGCTGGAAAAAATCTTTTTATTCAGAATCGGAAAGTTAGCTGCATTAGAAAATGATTGACATAAAACGATGTGAGGAGAAAAATGTGGATTGAAAAAAATGTCGAGCGCAGAAAAAAATCAAGTCTGAGTCAACAAGAGGAAGAAAAGTAAGGACCGAAAAGTGAGCGAGGATGGCAGCTGTTATGTTCGCGAGGCATTGTCAGTGTCACGTATTAGTTGACTCGGGATACGTTCGAGCAGGATGCAACGTCTGAATATCTCCCTTCTTTTTTTCCTGCAGAATATTTCGTGTTTGTACAAATATATATGTGTTTGTTTGTGCGTGTTTGTACGATTCATAAAATTCATACAATTCATTCAAAGTACACTGAGAAAAAGTCTTCTTTTCTTCCTCCACGGTTTTGGGTACATAATTTTTGGCTCACTTCGACGTTTGCTCGAGTATTGACTTCGCACCCGAGAAAGGAGGGGAGCAAATACGACACGTTCAGATCGAGGGGATTCGCTTCTCAATTTCTATACATGCGCATCTAGAAAATCATGCTTGAGCGGTCTTAAACGATTCCGATGCGATTGTATCCGTAATATATGCGCTTATGCACGTTTTCAGGCCCAATGGCTTGATATTTACTTATGTTTCGATTTAATTTTTGGTAGCTCGAAAAATTTGTTCACAATTTTGTTCGGACGTAATTTGATCAAATAAATTATACGTTGTATTTGGAAATTGACAAGGAAATTTATATTTTAATTAATTTCAATTACATTATTTTTTTATTAAGTATATAAAAAATATCAATTCAAATGCCCACGTTAAATTACATTTAATTTTAAAGATCCTATATACAGTTTTCGTAAAATAGTAATGCAAAGAATCATTCTAATTAACATGAATAGACCGAAAAATAAATACCCCCCCCCAACTGTGTAAATTTTTAATTTTCACAAAGTCACATTAACCTTTTTGGACCCCAATTTTTAAACTGTTGTAAAAAATGTAATATACAACATTTTGTAGTTTTTTTTTGCAGATAATTGTCATTTAACATGTTTTTGAATAAATTTTGAAAAAAAAATTAATTAAAAAGAAAAACATTTAAAAAATCGGATTTAAAAAAAACGGGACAAGACATTTCCATGATAAAACGCGAATTCAAATTTTCTGGGGTCCAAAAAGACCCCACGCGCCCGTCCGAGGGTTAAATCACATTAAGGATGTATGAGCGATATTTTAAAAAGTATGAGAATATGGTAAATTTTTGGTATTTTATTCTTATAATAGCAAATGAAACAATATCGTGCAAAAATTGAAATCGTTCTGTACTGAATGGTTTAAGAGTTATCAAACACCACAGTTATCGAGATTTAACATATTTTTCTTTCTTATAGAAATTTCGTACATTTGCACTGAATACAAATTAAAAAATATAAAATTTTTGTGAATTTGTTTTCATATATTCGTAGTAGTATTCATTTTCTATAGACAGTAATTTTAAAACGATTTATTAAACTTTTTTTTGTTTAATTGTTTAAACAATAAAAAATGTTTAAATTATTATTAATGTGCCCAAGTTGCCAATTGATAGTCAAACGAAGACTCAAAAAATCGACAACTTTTGTCAAAAAAGCCAGAGTTTGGCTTTTACGCAATTAACGTTATTGGAGAAAAAAAGTTTGCATGTCGAGAATTTGACACCCCATGCGAACGCACATATAAATTTTCAAATAGCGACGCGCCTTCATAATCACATAAGCATATCGAAAAAAACAATTTATTCGTGATATTTGTATGATAAAGTATCGAGAAAAGCAATGAACAATCGCGAAGGACGCTCAGTGAACATAACCTTCTCGAGTTTTCGCGCCCATCATCTCTAACACACGATGAAAAGAAAAACGACAGTCATCGAACTTTCGTGAAAAGTAAATCTAGTGAACATGCATCTTTTCTTCCACTTTATTGAGAAGAATCCATAATCAGTGTCACAGACAGAATATATCTGTACGGAAAATATGAGCTATCAAAAAACACACGGGGCTTCACGCGGCCACTTTTGATTGCAACAGGGAAGCAACGAATTCGTCGAATTCAGCGTCAAAGTCGAACGTCGAAACGTCTCGACGCTTCCTTACCGACGTGGCCGTCGAAACTTCTAGGTTACCGTCAGAGTATAAAAGGCCGAGCCCTTCGCCGGTGGTTAGTCAGTTTCTCTGGAAAGCCCTACAGTGCGATTTGGAAAGAAACACCAAAAAGGTGTAAAACTAATCAAACTTAAAGAAAGTATTGTAAAATTCGAAAAATAGTTTGGTATAAAAACTGAGTGTACGAAAAGGTATTATTTTCATCTGCTTGGGTAAGTAGCGAGTGTGTGCGATCTCTTGCTTTGAGGCCTGTGGCTGGGAACGGATCATAGGTTATCTCGGCGCGGGAAATGGGAAATGGTTCTTCCCGAGTAACCTTGTCACAGTTGGGGGTGCAGAGATGGGTACCGGAAATGCGTCGCTGGTCAGAAACGTGCTTTCTGCTAGCCTGTACCCTACTTTCCCTCCTCCCTTGTTTTTCTCGCCCTAGTGCGAAATACACGATCTTAATTACGGGGTTTCGATAGCCTTGGCGAAAATAAATAAAGGTTTACATGTTAAAAGTATAGGGAATCGAAATTCATTAAGAACACGATGAAAATTCATTCTTATACACGGAAAGTATATCTATATTGTCTAAAAATCGCTATTTCATGGTTCAATTGTTTGGAAAATAATTAGACGAAAATTCTAAAAAAAATTCGTGTTTACGCATTTCATATGAAAGAATATCCTCTCCAAATTTGAACGAATTTTAATTATTTCGTTATAACTATCGAAACCCCTTTTAAGGTAGTTCGATGATGAGCGCGTTTTATGATTTTTTATGACTTTTAGGTTAAACATGTATCGTAATGGCAAATTTATCAACTAAACTTTTTCCCAAGATAATTCGTTGAAAATTTGTATTGACGTTCTTTGGTATTGTATTAGAAGGTGTGAAAAATTTGAGGATGCTTCACCGTCTGGAAATTGAGATATTTGTTATTAAAAATCACATATTTTAACATTACGCTTAATGGGAGCTACCGAAAACTTTCGATTTTTAAGAATTAATATCTCGTTTTCTGGACAGTAAATGCTGCTAAAATTTGAACACAAGTCAATTAATATATTAATTTCAACGTACACCAAATTTCATTGCGAAATCTTGGACAGCCAATAATCATCGAACTACCTTAACTGATTAAGGTTAGATGGGCCTTATCAGTGGAGTACTTCGCATTCGGGAAGCTCACTCGCTTGCAGAATACGCGGTCTCTCTTATTTCTCTCTGGACTGAATCGGGCAAGAGCGTCCGGTCAGTGGAGTATTTCGTACTGAGTTGGGAATTCAGCAAAGTGGCAATAATTAATATTTTTTAACTTGTGCTGTACTTCAAAAGCTGTGAATAAACTGAGATTTTTATCTGTTTTTATTTGACGTTCTTGACTAATTTCATTTCGTTGTTTTCCCACAGCAATCCCACAAACCATTAGTCAAGAATGTACTTAATACGTGCTCTTGTGCACGAATACGAGAAATTGTGACTTTCAACAATAAAAATCTCGACTTCTGCGTGATAAAATCTTTTGAAATTTGATCGGCATGCTTAGATAAAATTCAAGATTCGCAATAAACAAATTTGTGTAAACATCCATTTTTTCACGAGTTTTGCATCGAGTAATGTTTATAATATTTTTCTTTGTGTATTCGAAAGTGTTATTTGAGCGTGTGAGAATAATTCCGGGTTTTTCCTCTATTGACAAATAATTATGATGTATCTCTTAATTGACAGCTATGCTTCATCGTACTAACTACTATTTGGTCTTAATGACATGCCCAATTTTTCCTTAATACCCATTATTGTTTTTCCTCTAAAGTTAGGAATTCTATTTGGTCTTCATGACATGCTCAATTTTTCCTTAACACTCATTATTGTTTTTCCTCTAAAGTTAGGTATAAAAAGACCAGCGCAATACGAGAACGGGTATAGTACCGCAACGAAAAGACTAGACGACAGGTGAAAAATTTTTATTCCAAATACGTGTAATTCAAATCGAGAGTGGCTTATCTTATCTGCATTTTTATCCTACTATCGCTAAATACGCAAAAAAACATTTCGGGTTTTCGACTAAGCGACAGTTTTGAACACAGAACAATACGAATTGCTGCAAAAGAAAAATCCAGTTGACTTTCATCGTCCTGTGTGTCAACAATGATGAAATTTTTTGCTGCTATGGGGGTTCTCGCCACTGGAACGGTAATCGCTATTGCTATGCCTCAAGTAACCCAAGTAAGATTTAATGAAAAAATTTATTTTTTTACACTTTTATAAATTCGTAAAAATATGTCATTATAAAAAAAACAGATTTATTTATCAAAATTATTAAAATATTATATTTAAACTTTAAAAAATTATTTTTAAAATTAAACAATTATTATAGTAAATAGGTTAAGTCATTGTTTAAGCTATCAAGAAGTAAATAATGAAAAATCGCTCGTTTTCATGATGAAATAATTACGATGTCAGAAAAATTTTTACTTCCGCTTACTCAAAAATTGCATCTGTTTATGTTAGTTTATATGAATTTTATTGAAAAATTGTATAAAAATAAATAAAACTTCTAGAAATCTTATGTGGTTTGAAAAAAGGTAATCAATCAATATTTCAATATTTTGACAAAGTCGTTCTACGTATTATTATGGACGTTTTGACGTTCTGAGATTGGCAGATTTTTACTACTGGCTATTGTAGTTATTTATAATTGTTAAATTAACAATTTAGTTTACAAAATGTGGATTTTCTTATGAGTTTCTATATGTATTAATAGCTTCTATTTGTGAAAATAATTATTTACAATTTTGCGTACAAATGTCAATTGTCTTATCAAATATTCCTGTTTTTGTTAAAGTAGTCATATCATTTTAACCAATTCGTCAGATTAATCTAATAAATTAGAGGCTTCAGTACATATAAATGATAAGCTTACTACAAAATTTCAGAGTAGATCTTCGACTTAATTACCGAGAAATTAATTGTTAAAAGACGCTCATTTTGGGATCAAAGTATTACGATGATACGAAAAATCTTACTTTCGCTCACTTCTGCATCGAACTAATTTATGATGAACCGTAAAAACTTTACGAAAAATAGAACTTAAATAGAATATATACTTTTACGAATTTTATGGAAATTGTAAATATTAATTTCAGTTTTGTTAGCAATACTTAAATTTCCTTATTCGTTGCTATTTTTAAAAATGATCTCTACTTTTTCGTAAATTACGTCAATTAGTTTGACTAATCTACAGTGATACGACTACCTTAATGCTCTGTATATTTTGATAGTCCGCAACCTACCTTATACTTAAAAAAATCACGAAATTATATTTTATTATAAAGAGACAACCATACTAATTACGTTGCAAATAAATTTTTTCATAATTATATTTAGGACAGGATTTAAATAAAGTATAATGAGTTTAATAATAATCAGTATAGTTATTGTTACTTTGATATAAGGAGATCTGCCATAATTTTCTTTCAAAATCAGGGTGAATTTTTCAACATGCCAATATTGAATTATATTTTATATTTTACACAAATTTCCACAATGGTTTTGTAAGACATTTCAAGTTTTAAAATGAATTCAAACAAAAAAATCTGATTTGGTAATAAATTAGATGTTTCTTATGGGAGTGACAGACAGTGACAAATGTTTAATTCCAATAAATTTTTTTTTACTAAATTGTTCACAGGCAGAACCTCGGGAAGATTCTAGAGCAAATTTGACAGAAACTTATGAACGGGGAAAGAAAGACAAGCATCTTGATGCAGACGAGAGAAAGCAAAATGCTTAACGTGCAGATGAACTTCGACGAAAGTTGATCGAGGTTGTAAATCAAACATCACGCCACTTAAATGAAAATAGGACAGCAGATACATGAACAACATCAAATAATGATGAAAATTCAGAATACACTTGGCGATGTCATGCGAAATCCGAGATAAACTTTTGAAAAAATTTCGCCTAAGAGAATAGAAGAAAGTAAAGAAGATTGGAGAGTAGGATAAAGAAACTCGTTTTGAAAAAAATGAAAAAAATCTAATCAGAAACATTTAACGATATATTAAAAGTTACCATTAATTAATAGCTTTTTTATCATGAAAAATGTTTGAAAATTTCAACGAATTAATTCGAACACTATTACATACATAAGCATCTAATAATTTTTGTTTATAATTCTTTATATTTTTCCTGAACTTATTAGTCTTGAACATACATATCTTTGTATTACTTAATTATTCTTTTCAATTAATAATAATGTAATACCTTTTATAGAATGTCAAGAATGCAAATATTTTCACTATTTTTTTTACTCATTGTAATCAATATTTATTTTTATTAAAGAGAATGTAAAAAATTCTAGATCTTTTATTTACTCGAACCCTGTAATCCTTTCCATGTACTCGATAGCACCCTGTATAAAGAATAACTAACAAAGATTTTTTTTAGTCATAGTTTAATTATCAATTGGCAACTTGAGCATATTTTAACAATAATTTAAATTTTTTTTTATCACTTAAACAATTAAATAAAAAAAATTTAGACAAATGTTTTGAAATTACTGTTTATACAAAACAAACACTACTACGATATATGTACGGAAACAAATTCACAACAATCTCATATTTTATAATTTGTATTTAGTTCCGAAAGCTTCTTTCCGTAAGAAGAAATGTTAAATCTCAGCAACTATGGAGTTTAATAATTCTTAAATCATTCAAAAAAATGATTTCAAATTTAGCACAAAATTTATTCATACTTAAGAACAAAACATAAAAAAATTTACCGAATTCTAATATTTTAAAAAATATTGCTCATGGATCATACGTTCATTAAAATTCGTCAAAGACGTGTGAAAAATTTCGGCAAGTTCCACTTCCCAGAAGTCAAGATATTCAGAATTGATGATCGCAATACATTAACACGTACTTATATGAAAGAGTACAGGAAATAGTGTTTTTTGACAATGAATATCTCGAGTTCTCTAAAATCTCTTTAAATTTAGTGTAAAATGCGTATATCAAAGAATGTTGTTGAAAATTTTCAACAAAATCCCAAGAAAACGATTTTTTGACAAAATTACTTTAAGGATGTTGTGTTTAAAATTTTTAATGATGGAAAATTTTTGAAAATTTTACATAACATTAAGTAACATCTTTAAAAGGTTGTGTAAAAATTTCACGACAATTAGGAAGCTCATTAAGATATTAATTGTTAAAAAAGGCTATTTTTGTAATTTCCAATAAGAGCACGTGTTAAAAGATGCAATTTTGTATAATAAATATCTCAATAACGAGGTATTTAAGTGAAACTTTGCATTGATCTTTGTATGGCATTAAAAAAACCTTCATCTAATTTTTCGAAAAAAATTCATCATTTTTATGTGCAATCACATAAAAAGTAATCCTGTAATTGAATGATTTTGAATGGCAAATGTTTTTCTTCAGTTGATTTGCAGAAACTTTTCTTAATACATTTTTACTCTTAAACGACTCCGTATGGGAGGAAAAACATCAAACTTTTGATTTTTTGCTGTACGAACTCAATTCCCTTAAGGTAATTGGTACCATGGTATCGTTCAGTTCACATTTTGTTAAAATTTTCCATAAACTTGTGTGTTAATTTTTAGAAGGTTTCACGATGCAGAAGTTGAGATATTAATTAGTAAAAATCACATTTTTTGCATACTTCCATAAGAGCGCGTGTTAAATATTGCGATTTTCAACAATAAATATCTCAACTTCTACATATGGTGAAGCTTTCTAAAGTTTTGCACACATTTTTATACAACATCGAAGAAGCTTTGTATGGTTTTTTCTTAAGTCTTAACTAAACTTTTTCTGAATTTTGTTAATTACATAGAAAATATGCACACGTCACCTGGGATGACCTTGTGTTTCAAGTACATTGTTCTTTAAACAATTTGCAACAACTTTACCCTAAATGAATTTTTACTCGCAAACCACTTTGTACGTGAGAAAAACTGAGACGAAAATTTGTGCTTTTCCTACCATGGCCATGTCACCTCAACATTATACGAATATTGTTTTTGGTGCCATAATCATATAACTTGCACTTGAGCAGAAAAATTGATAAACATTTCAACACCCTGGCACTTTCGCTTCTCGCAAACGTACAATTAACAAAACACCTCCTAAAACTGTATGCCGGATGATTTTCCGGCACAATAACGAGACGAACGTTAATTTTCCATCGCGTTGTCGAAAATCTGCCCTCTCGACCCGCGGGTATCATCGACATGTTACGAAAATCGTAAATCAATGAAGAAAAGCAGTGCACAGCTAAAGTGCAAGGCGGCTTGCCGGCTCGAAATTCAAAAAAAAAAATTGTCAAGCGATGAAAGCGCGGTGGAGCTAGGAAAATGAAGACCGCGGCAAGGTGGATGACGAGGAGAGGGAAGAGCGAAAAAAAAAAAACTTTCGGGCAACATAAGGAGCTTATTATATTAGTTTGCCTTTGTATAATGAATTGATAGCTATATGTTTACCGACGTGCAATAACTGAGGACCGCGTACCAGCGCCAGATGGCAAGAAACGTTCTCTCTCTCCCTCCCCTCGCCCCTTCTCTCTCTCTCTCTCTCTCTCTCTCTCTGTCTTCAGCGATACCGAACTGCTGTTCTACTAGCTGCTACTTGATTCCGTAGGATATGTGCGAGAGATAGAGACAGATTTGTACACAGAGGGTTGGGGATGAGAGAGCGAGCGGGACGGAGAAGCGATTCCAATATTACGACTCAATCACTCCCCATCGATCACCACATATATTACATTATTACTCCACGCTCTCCAACGTTATTACGCCGACTTTATTGCTCCCTGTTGCAATCTCCATCGTCTACGTTTGTACATGCGTTACGATTCTTTGAAGTTTCTCCGTTTCTTTTTTTTTTTACAACGAGAAACGTTTTAAACAATTTTGTCGTATAGGGGATTGTATACTTTTGGGAAATTTGTTAATGATGCGAGGATAATAAATATACGTGTATGTTAGTTGGGTGAAATTTTTTTTTTTTTGATTTTTATTTTGCGTCTTTGTAAAAATTTTTTTTTTTTTGGTAAAAATTTATCAAAAACGTGACAGCACCTCGAGGCAAGTATATTTACAGTCAAGAGCAGCAACAAATCTTATATTATCTTCAAAATGAATAATTTTGATGGATTTTGAGCGTTTTAAGTTTTGTATAATTAATTTTGAATAATTGAGTTTCGAATAATAATTAATTAATAATTAATATTAAATTGATTGTGGAGTTGGAGAAAATTCTGTAAAGATCAGCATTTTCAATTTTTATTTCTCTTTCTAATAAAAAATAAGTCAAGTACTCACGATTTACGTATCATTAGAAATTAGATGCCAAAGCTTTGATTTTAACAAAAAAAATTTTTTCGATCATTTGTTTTTTTTTTCGCAACCGCTACTGCACAAAATTAGCTCTTATCCCAAACATCCAAATCGTAAATGTAGACACAGCAATTGACAAAACATCATTGCGTAATTTTTTAGGAAAAATTAATCAAAAATTCTTTGGGACAATAACTTGTCGATTTTTTTAAATTATTATAACAACAGAAATTCCATTAATTCAGAAAGTTGTTGTTCCAAAGAATTTTTCATCAATTTTTCCTCAATAATTAAGCAAACTGTCAATGTACTTGCCTCGCTTTTTACAGTACAAGAATAGTGTTTTTGGAGCCTATATACTTATATTTTGTATACGTACTCGTGCAACGTGTGTGTACAGATTTCATGAACTTTTTATAAAAATCGTACATTTTTCTAAGTAATGTTAAAAAATTAAAAACCGTTAATTTTCTTTGTCATAAAAAAATATACGATTGTAAAAAAGTATTGGTCCTTTACCGAGCTTTCTAATAAGATAAAATAGAATGAATGGAAATTTCAGATATAGCTAAAATTCTTAGGAAATTCCATCGTATTTTCTATTATGAAAATTAAATTAAAGCTAAATTAATATGGAAATTTCCACTATAGCTATAGCTAACTTTTCATCTATTTTTTGCATTTCTATTTGTATTTGTTATCTCAAAGAATATTTCCTCAATTTTTTTCTCAACAATTACGCAATTTGTAAATATATGTTACTGTTTTTGGAGCCTCTGGTTTACATTTTGAATTATATATATGACAATATTTCGTTACTGCTGTAGTGATAAAGATTCATTAAAATTGCCTTAAAATCATCTATTTATAGTCGGTATTCATATATATGAATGGATTTTCTGTAATACCAAAAATTTCATATTTTTTCAAACAATTTTCTCGCAGAGAATCATACTTTTCATAAAATTTTAAAGGTGTATTCGCGAACGACGGAGCAGAAAAAAAACGTAGAAAAAAACGTTGTAACGAAATTGCTTCATTTTGCATCAAACTTTGGTGCGACGTTTCCGTAGGAAGTAAGCAGCCGCAATTTTTTTCCGTAGACCAAAATACGGGAGTTTTATGAAAATCGTTCGAGCTCTCGTAAACGTTTTATAGATTTGAGTGCGAGTGGAAAGGTTTACAGGAAACACTTGTCCCTTTGGTGGTTCGAGCACTTTGTTCGGGCCGTAATTATTTCGAGGGCGCAGTTACGATATTCGCTCGAGGATTTTATTTCGTCGCGGAAACGCTCGTAAAGATCCCAGTGGAAAGGAAGAAATAAAAGTGTCAATAATTTTGGGTTATTGCTTGATTTTTCCCAGTGGTTCGACGTAGCCGAGGGAAATTTGAGAAAAAAAGAACAGAGAGAAAAAGAAAGAAAGAAAGAAAAAGAGAGAGAGAAAGAGAAAGAGAGAAAGAGAGAGAGAGAGAGCATAATCTCTGGCTCGATGAATTCTGATAAGATAAGATACCGTGCGGCTATCCGTAAATGTATGAGCAATTCCAGGTGAATTCGAAGACGATTTGACGGTGACCCCTCCGATTACAAAAAAATTTTTATTATGTTATTGTAGATGCAAAATGAAGTATTAATGCTAATTTTTAGCCTTTTATCTTAACATGTACTGAAATTTTATAAAATTCTTAACATATTCATAGTTTCTATAATAATTAAAATATCGTAATTTAAAGTACTTTCTAAAAAAAAAATTTTTAGTGTCTTTTGCCATTTTGAGCTCAAAAATTGGATTTTCTTTCAATGGGAGCCCTTCGATTAAAAAATAAATTCATAATATTCTTCATAAAGAAACAATATTTTTGAGACCCTACCAAAGATGGGATTCAGAAAACTTTGTGTCAAAAAAAATTTCCATTTTTTTGTAATGCTGATTTTTTTCATTCTGTGACTGGAAGTTTTTTTTTATAAAGTTATTTGAATTCCATCTTTGGTAGTGCCTCAAAAATTTTGTTTTTTCTTAAGTAGAATGTCATACATTTTTTTGAAAAAAATTATTTTAGGAATTTAAAAACATTTTGCTATTTTTGATGCCATGTGCATAAGAATATCTAATTTTAAGAAAAGCTTCTCAGCATAGAATTCGAGATATTCATGATTGAAAATCAAATTTTTATCTATATTCTCCCATAATAAGAGCACGTGTTAAATATTGCGATTTTCAACACTATGTAAATATCTCGACTTTTAAAAAGTAGAACTTCTTGAAATTTGGTACTGCTTTTTATATTGCTTCCAAGAAACTTCAATTAGTTTTTTATAATAATCTCAAAAATATATTTTTTTAATTTTCATACATACGTATCAAGTACGAATCACCTTGGATAACCTTGAATTTTAAGTATGTTGCTCTTCAATCAATCATTAACAACTTTTTAAAAATAAACTTAAGCTCTAAAACCACATGATACGAAGAAAAACTAAGATAAAAATGTTTGATTTTACTGTTACGGATGTACCGTCTTAATTATTGTAGAAACTATGTATATTTTAAGAATTTTACAAAAAGTCGGTACGAATTAAGATACAGAGCTAAAAATTGGCATATATACTTCATTTTTCATGTACAATAACATGTTAAAAAATAAAAAAAAATTGAAGGTGTCATCGTCAATTCGTCGTTGAATTAACCTGGAATTGCTTATATAAAACCTTACGTAAAGAAATACATATCGAGAGGATTAGGATAAACAAATCGTGGCAGATGTAACTCTAACGAGAACGAATCGGGCGACAATAAATGATCGCAATTCCTCCTCTTTACGTACACTTCCCTTTTCACTGCTCTTTTGTCTCTCCTCACTCACCCCTCGAGGATTATAACGAAAATGAGTACAAACTAAAGAAAACAAATGTATACGTCTTCTTGTACTTTTTTTCCTTATTTCATCTCTCTCTCTCTCTCTCTCTCTCTCTTTTTCTCTATTTCTTCTACATGCGAAATAATTCTTTTTTATGATAATTTTTATGAATATTTATCACTGGAGCCAGCAGCATTAACCATTGTTTCTACCCTTCATACACTCATTCGTCATGTTGAAAAATGATCGTTTCAACGGAACGCGTGAATGATTCTTTTCCCTCTGAGATAGTTAGAAATAATTGCGAAATTATTTGAAAAAAAGTGCGAAAAAAGTGTTTTTGAAGATGTGCATAATTTCACGAAATTTATAAACGCGAAAAATTTCGACGTATCGGAATTATTTTTTAAGAAATACGAAAGTTAGATAAATTTTTGGAATCTTGTTTCTATACATATAACTGTATGAAAATAATTTCGTGTCAAATTTGAAATCATTTTATTGAATAATGGTTCTACAGTTATGGAACTGTTTATATACAAAAAAACACGTGAATATAAAATATGATAAATGAAAATCTCAACATTAAATTTTAATCATAAATTTTCACGTTTTTATAAAAAATATATCTTACATCTAGTGCGGAATTAATTAATTAATTAATTAATTAAACAAGAAAAAGTGAAAATTTCAATTCAGCGAAATACTTAAATGTTTATATTTTGGTTATTTCAATAAATCTGCAAGTGATTTTTACTAATTATTAATTTAATAATTTACTATAATTAAAGATTTGATCCATCTTCAACAACATTAAGTTAAAAACTTAATTTAAATAATTAAAACATTTTAGAAGTTAAGAAATTTAATTAAAAATTTGATTTAAGCAATTTTAATATATTAAAAAATCAAGTTCTTCACATAATTTATTCATGTTATTTAATTAAGAACTGCAACCGTCTATCAACCACGCTCTATGAATCCTTTAATTTTTTTACGGTCATTTTTTCCAGTTCACAATTTTTAACTTGCTACTTTTTTCTTAAATTTTTGTTTATCTTTACTGAATATGCATAAATAAGCTACGAAAAAGTTAAGGGTGCTGAGTCTGTAGAGCGAAAAATTAAAAGTTTGATAATATTTTTCTCCCATGCGTACAAAGTCGTTTGAGAGTAAAAATTTATTATGAAAAGTTTCTGCAAATCAACTGAAGAAAAACATATTTGAAATTCAAGGTAATCCAATGACGGGTCTACTCTCTATGTAATTGCACAGAGAAAATGATGAAATTTTTTCGAAAAATTATATAGATGAAGCTTCTTCAACCCCATACAAAGATCAGTGCAAAATTTCACTTACATTAGGAATAAGCTCTTTACTAAGATTTTTATCATACAAAATTGCAACTTCAAACACGTGCTCTTATAGGAAGGTACAAAAAATAGCCACTTTTACCAATTAATATCTTGATGAGGAGCTTCCTAATCATTATGAAACTTTTACACAATTTCTTGTAGATGTTACTTAATATTATGTAAAATTTTCAAAAATTGTCTATCATTTTCGATTTTGAACACAATATCCTTAATAAAGAAAATATATAAACAGATGTATATTTTTTTCCTAATGAGCTTGAAGCAATATTCAAAGCTCACAATTCCTCGAGTGAAAGACTCTCTCGAACATTTGTTGAACGGTATAGTGGATCGTTTTTTAATGTGCCAATCAAATTCGTAACCTGATTGACAAAACAGTACACAAAAATCATAGAGTATATGTATAAGTATATGCTCCGATGTATTGTATTCAAATAAAAGCAATACATACATTCTTAAATTCTAATAAATATGGAAAGAAGTTGAAAGATAAGAGAAGAAAAAAAGAATAGAAATCGAGTAACGAGAAACGGGGGGGCGACGAATAAAAACGCTGGAAGCTCCGTCATAATCTTATATATTCAAAAAGAAAAATTCTCCCTTCTAACTTTACGAAATATCTATACATAATATACAAATATACGTACGAATATTTACATGGCCTCTGTCCTTATTTTCATTGGCGGAAAACCTTCGGGTGAAGCTTTTCTCGTCGTCGTCGTCGTGTGTCGTCGTGGCAAGAAAGAAAGAGAGAAATAACGGAGCTTTTAACCCTCCTCTGACAAAAAGCCACCCCCCTTGCCGGCGAGCACGCCCGCGCCAAGACAAATCGTGGCAATCACACGAGATTCTGAATAACAAAAGTATCCCACTAGTTACGTCGTATACAGTAAACCCGCACTGTACTTTCCGTCTTTCGCGTCCATGGAGAAGCTTCGAGAGAGAGAGAGAAAAAGAAACGAAGAGGAAAAGAGAGAGAGAGAGAGAGAGAAAGAGAGAGAGAGAGAGAGAGAAAGAGAGAGAGAGAGAGAGAGAGAGAGAGAAACGAGAGAGTTGAAAGTCTCGGTGCGTTCTACGGATCGGAGCTTTTGTGGGAAGGGATAAGACATGTTTACAGGGAGAAAACTGATACTGTTAGCGAGGATCTGCGCCACCTGGGCTCCCTCTCGTCCTCCCTTTTCCTCCTTACTGATGCTTTTCCTTCTTTTTTTCCGCGCGCGTTTCTTTTATTTTCATCAGTATTTCTATATCCAACGCCACCCTTCCGCAAAAATACATCCTCGTATATACATATATATGTATATACGTGTGTGTATATGGAGAGCCGTTGAAATCGTAATGTGAGCATTGATAACTCGCCCCGCTTACAGTGTCTGAATGCGTTACATTTTTCTTATCAGCTTTTTATCATTTCAACGCGTACCTGCATGCATTTATTCCTTTTGAAATATTCGACCCTCCTTTCGGTATGTAGACATTGCTTTCTGTGTATGTTTATTAGCGATTCGACTCAATGTCTTTTAGGGATGTTGTAAAGGGAGAGAATTTAATATTAATTTTTGTGATGAATTTGGCGGTAAAAATTACCGTGATATATTTCAATGCGGTAACAAGTGAGTAAAACATAATAATTTGTATGCGATAAGTTTTTTTTTAAACTCACGTTACAGAAAAATTCAAATACGTAACTAAAATTTTTATAATTTTAATCAAAGGCGCCCGACAATTTTTATTTAACAGTCATTAAATTTTATAATAAATCTTAAACTAAATTATTGAAAAGGCGATACTTTTTTATAGACATTTTTGAAATGCATAAAATAATAAAATGAAAAGTAA
>JAPYYW010001901.1:0-24516 GCA_030522545.1 Cremastinae sp. A BG-2022a | reverse complement strand
TTCTGTTTCATGACGAAATTTGGAATCAGTAGGCCGGTGTAAAGTGTCGGAGTAAGACGTGTCGGGTCTCGCCAGATAGTTCGGTACCGAAAAACATTTCGTTGAAATAATTCGACGAGTTCAATTGAGTGTCAGTTCCGATATAATTTTCAATCATCCGAAAAGTGAATAGTTGAGTGTTTTTAATTAATAATATCGTTTAAAAATACTATTTAAAAATGTCAGTGCGGATGTATCCTATATTAAAAAAAGATGAAACCTCTAAGAAAATAAATCGGAATAGAGTGCATTATGTGAATCAGTTGCATGAAGAATGCGTCTAGAAGAACAGCAAAATATCAATGAAAACGTCCAAAAAGCGGCCGCGTAGCGGTCGGGTTGTCCCTCGTATTAATAAAATTTACATTGAAATAAAAAGTAGAAAATTGAGTTGCAAGTTTTTCTCACATTATCACATGAAAGAAATACAATTTTTTATATTGTGCTAGAATGTAATGAATTTTTTCAGAGGTCGTGAAAATAGTATTTTTTGGTGGAAAAAAGGGATTATGCCTATATAATGCGGATGAAAACGATGGATAACGTTTATCCGTCTTCTTTGTGATGTACCCATGGACGTAACACCTGGAGGAAAAGTTATCCTGGAAAGCGTATAGAAACGCATTGAACCGTTATGAAGAGATAATTAGTGGCAACCGTTTATTGTGCTTCCACTACGCGTAATATACAATTAATTTATTATCATCGGACATTACTGTTCAACCGCACCATGGTCGTTTACATAATACAACCACAATATTCTATATTCGAATATTGTATATGTGTCGTAAGGTAAGATGTACACCTCCTTATTCAATATATTTTTCAATGTGGAATTAACCCTTGAAGAGTTTGCAACAAAATCTTGATAAACTTTTTGCGACAAGGTCAATTAATTTTTGAATTTATTATAATAATTACTAGCAGGCTTCGGGCCTTCGCGGTAATAGAAAAACTTATCCAAAATCCAGTTGTTTGGTTCATTCAATATGAATTATGCAATTTAGCCTCAAACAATTAACATTTTCGTTATCTACGGGAAATTTCCGATCGAATAGGCTCTTAAAATGGAAAAAAAAAATTTTCAAAAAATTTGATGAGTCACACTGGGTCTCGTGGACCCATGAAAATTTCAATTAGCAATATCTCTCCTTTTTCTTCACCAAATCAATTCCATAAAGTATGATTTTTAAAGATTTTTGCAAAACTAAGCGAATGGCGTTGGAATTACGTTAATACATGCATTTAAAAAAAAGTTATGACCCTTTGATAGGTCGATTTCTATAGAATTTTATACTCTGTATTGCCATCTGGTCACGATGAGTTGAAATAAAGTAGCCCATGTTCAAATCGATGTTGAATACTGTCTCTATGACAAATTTCATTGAAATCCTTGCAAACGTTTTTGCGTGATTGAATAACAAACACCCATACATAAAAACATTCACATTTGTATATTAATAAGATAAGCGAGCGCAATAAACGTAGCTCCTTACGATAAGATAATAAAATGAATCGTTATTTTTTAATTGAAACAGCGGATAAATACTATATAGGTTTTTATAGAGTTTGTAAAATATGTGCATTAATGTACTATTTGGAATATAAAACTATATATACTAATAAATGCACGTCTTTATACATCATTAATCGTTTTCAAACATTTTCGCCCACTTTGTTCGATAATTGATCGTCTCCGAGCCAGACGGTAAAATAATTTGTCGGCGGTGAAAAAAGAGCGAGACGAATAAGATGTTGAAGGAGGATACCACCGAGGGACCTTTCTTCTCCGCGACAAATCTTGGCAATCGTGGGCGTGGCGTTGGGGGACGGGGGGAGAGAAGAGATAAAAAATACAATAAAATAGAAAAAATAAAAAAAGAGATTGAGCCAAAATTAGACAATATTAATGTAACGTTTAATCAAAAATGTCCTATGGAATATTATATCATATACTATATGCAGATTAGAGACATCTCTCTCTCTCTCTCTCTTCCTTATTTCTTTCTTTTTGTGGCGCTCTTTTATCACTCTCGAAATAAATTTTCCCTCTTGATAAAATACATTTTTTTTTCTCAATCAAAATTGCCTCAAATCCCGCGCGAAAATGACAAGACATTTTTTCGAGCTCTTTTTTCTTATCCTCCACAGTCTGGGCGAAACTAACGAGGGCGAATAAATTGCATAAATTATTCTAAGGAGTACAAAAGAGACGAAAAAAGTCAGTGAAACACGACGCGCATGCACGAAGCGCCGAAGATGAATAAGGAGATAAAAAGAAAGAGAGAGGGAGAGAGAGTATGCCAAATCGTTGATGGAAAAATGCACAGAAAAAGAAGAAATGGGACAAACACAATGAGATTTCATTTTAAATACGAGTTGGCATAAAAACGATAACTCTAGAATTTCCTCCAGGGGAAAACTTATCCTTGGGCTCTTCCTCGATCAAAATTTTCCAAAGATTTGCACAATTGGATCATAACTTTATTAATAATTTATGTTACTCTGAAGCGTCAATTACAAAATTATTGAAATATAAAAGTTGGAAAAAATGTAAAAAATATGATTATTTCGATATGTTAAATGCCAAAGGAGCTCATTTTAAGGTGAAAGTAGTATATACGCGTGATAAAATTGTTTATCATGAAATATCGTTTCGTCGTATTCTTTATTTCAGAGAATTGTGCATCTAATTGTAGCATCAGGGGCGGAGCTATATTTAAAAAGGGTTAAGATAGTAGTAGTAGTAGTAGTAGTAGTAGTAGTAGTAGAGAGCGAGAGAGCCTTCTGGTTTTTGCCCAGACGTCATATGCTTTATCTTCATTGCTCCCCCCCCCCGCCGCCGCCGCCGACTTCTCACTCCTTCCTTCTTTCTCTCTTTTTCTAGTCTTTCGACTCGCGAATTACACAAAAGTGTTTACCATACACACCGGATACGGATGTTCTGGAACTCTGCCCGTTTTACGCATCGCATCGGGAATTATCGAAAATTTCTTCTATACGTATATAAGAGGAAACGCCTGTCAAGGGAGCTACCATCAGCAGCAACGAAAGCAGACACCGTTTTTCCACTAATTCTCCGAAATAATAAATATCCTCCCCGCCCCGTTGTGCAGCAATAACCATATTGAGGAAGGAAGGAAGGAAGGAAGGTGATATTTCTCAAGTATCTGAATAATAGCGCGAATACAACGGACTTTAGCATGGATTTACACGAGGCAGAGAAGCTGAAAGGTGCGCAGCAATATGAGACACCTACACCTAATTATTGGATATCGGATATAATGTGTTCCGTTTCCTCCTGGCGTTGCCAATATTTTAGCCACTTTGTCATATTCCATCGAATTCTCTTATTACCATATTCTCTCTCGCTTCCAGTCTCTTTGCTTTAATCATCATGCACGCACATTTCATATAATGCTCATTAGAACTTGACAATATGATCATTTAAATTAATGCGGTCTTTAACCACCCTCAACGAGCGATGAAAAAAGAAACAAAATTTTACTATATATTATCGATAGAGGAGATACTAATGCTCGCCTGTATGAGCTGAATGCTGATGAATGTGCCATTACAGTGTGCTCTGCCAACAGGGTTTTATTCCAAAAAAAAGAAAGGGGGGTGCGGAGAGAGAGAGAGAGAGAGAGGACGATATGAGCGTGCGAAAGAACGAGTTGCATTGATCGAACGTCAGAGAGACGGGAGCAGAATTTGGTCGATCGATTGTAACCGAGTAACAACATGCAAGTATCGGGAAAGACAAGCTTCTCTTTATATACGCGTGTACGCCTCGCTTTGCACAACACCCTGACCTCGATTCAACAAAGTATCACTTTTATTCTCCCCAAGAGATTTCATTCTTTCTTCCTTTTTCTCATCAGCACCATTTTCTTTCTATCAAACCATTATTTTATTCTCGTTATTCGTGCGGATTAATTCTTCTATTGACACTGATCACCAATTTGAATAGTCATTCCTTTTTTTAAACTCAAATTATTATATTTTGAAACATTTTTAGCAATAATACTTGCACGATGAGTTCTCTTACAAATTATGCTGAAAACGTGTATGCCTTTTGAGATGAGAATATATAATATAATATACATATTTTGTTGTGAAATAGCGCGTCAATAATGCACATTTCTTATGACAATTGTACATGGAAGCTTCAAAGGAGGCACAAAAAAAGAAAGGAAACGAAGAAGAGTATGGCTAAAACGACAACAGAATAATATATTTAGAGAATTGATGATAGACACACAGAATAATGGAGGTGGAATGTCAAAGGTGAATTTACGAATAATGGAAGAAAAATAGGTAAATTGGGTTATTAGGACGGAGCACACGAGCCATCGTCGTGCTGGCTATACGCGTAGTACGAACGGTTTCTCCTCGTATATACATATTGTGTGTATACGCGCGCAACTCAAACAAACACTATCCTCCCGCGTATTACGGGGCCTATATACCGAAAGAAGAAAAAAGCAAAGAAAGTAGCCAATGAAAGAGAGGCCTCGTGAAAATTAAACGAGAAATTTGAAAAATGCAAAGTTTTACGACAAATCCAACTATACGCATAAATGATTGATTCTTTGACAAGAGAATAGATATTTGAGGATAACGTGGGGGGATGAGTGTATATGTATAATCGGTTCTCCTCCTGTATATGAGAGGAGTAGACATGAAAAAGAGGGTATAGCGAATAAGTCGGTAGCAGGCGGCGGAGGGCAGTGCCGGTCGATCAGCCTCAATGTCAGTCACGTATATACGAAATCCGAGTATATCTTCATGTCGAATTGCCATTGAGGTATAAACGAACGAAGAAAGGTAGAGAGAGAGAGAGAGAGAGAAGGACGTGTCCTGCTGTGAAAGAGGAAAGATCAATATTGACACGTTAGAGGAGGGGGGGGGGGGGTACATGTTCCATCCATCTGATGCAGCAGCAATAGCAGTAGCAGCTCGGAATTAGTGCAATATATACTCGTGTCAAATCGTTGAACCGTAGTTTATTTTCCCGTTTATATACTATATATACGCATCACCAAAATCGTCAATAAATTGACATGTAAAAAGAAGGGGGGGAGCCGCATGCAACTTTTCTCACGTTCGCCCTTTCGCGAAAGTAGGCTCAATAAGTGAATAGATAAATAAAGTAAATAGGAAAATAGCCAGGGAGAATCTCTTGGTTTTTGAGAATGACCTCAAAATTAAACGCCCGAAGCGACTTGGACTAATTGGCTTGGTTGCGAGTTCAAAATTCATCCAGTTAAGCCGGTAGTTCTTCTCTTCTTCTTATTATTATTATTCTTGCTCATTTGACCCTGCATATACGGATTTTTTAACAGTTAGACTCTCTCTTTTTCATTCAAAAAGAGATTTCAAAAGATACATATACTTTGATTCAAAGCCGTATTCAAAAATCCGAAAACAATAAGCCAATAAGTACGTGAAAATTCAGAGAACAAAGGCAAAATCTCGGCGGAGACTGAAACACTAATGAAATGAAAAAAAATATATGTATGTGCGGAAAAAATGAATGAAATAATATATAATACACTATGATGATGCTGAGCATATGAAAAATAAAAAATAAAAATACATAGTCGGCATGCGCTTTTGCAGCCTCTCTAGTTTTGTTTTTATTGCACGCACGCACGCACGCACGCACGCACGCACCCGTATAATAAAGTATTTTCACACACAAGTTTTTCCTCGCTTTTTATTATTATTGTCAGTTGGTCCGGGCGCGCTCTTTTTCTCCTTTTTAGACCTCATCTCCCCCACCCCACCCCACCCAGCCCCCTCCTCCTGTTGTCTCTTCTCTCATTGGATGTTTTATTGCCCCGGGGATCGTGCGAGCAGTACACGTATCTCACACACGGTGCGGGGTTCTCTCTGAAAAGCGGAAATATCAAGAGAAAAAGAAAAAGAGATGAGCAGCAACGAGCAGAGCGAGAGAAGGCAGAACGAAGGCGCAATAAGGGAATAAGATGATAAAGCGAGAGGGGTTGGGGCACTTTTTGAGTTTCCTCCTAATCTACATGGAAACTGGCCTCCCCTATTCTATAGAGACTGTCTTCAAGAATTTGCATTTTACGACACACCTAGAAAAATCATCCCGACCTTTTTCTTCTCTCTCTCTATACTCATCCCCCTTTACTCTCCTGTATATTCGCTCTTCCAACCAATTTCAAAGAAATTTACCAGCAAAGCCGTTAGCTCTTTTTTTTTTCATTTTCTTACGATGATATTTCACATCTTTTCCTCTCCTTCGCTCAAGTTTCTTTTCTTTTTTTATACACATATATGTACCATGTTGTTTTGTTTCATTTTTTAAATAACCTTGCCATGCTCAATTTCCTATCAATTACCAAGCCAATATTTTGGAGCCAAATTTATAATGATGGATCTAGCGTAACTTATTGACAACTTATTTCCTTAAATCCCATGAGAATAAGGATTTCCTCGGCGACTCCATCAGGGGGAATTGGAAAAAGAAAAATAAGAGATAAAAGATAGAATTGAGAAAGGGAGCTCTCCGTTTCGAACTTACTTTGGATTTGTTTGTTTTTTGTTTTCGTTCTAGAATTCCGGACGAAGCTACTTCCATCAGCATTATCCGTTGAAAAGGGCAAAGGTCGAAGAATCAAAAGATAACAGGATTTTCCAATTTGGTTAGTTTTTCTACAGTCAGGCCCTGTCATATGAGTCGCGAAGGAAACGAGAGAAAAAAAGTAAAAATAAAAAGGAGAATAGCGAGAAATAGAGAAGCCCGGTGAAAGTTTAAAGCCCGACTTTGTCACGTAAAAGAAAATAATGGTCGCTCCGCATTAAGATTGCCGAAAGATAAGTGGCTTAATACTCAACCTTCCTCTTTTTCGTTATTAGACACGTATTCAAACGTTTTACCGTGCATACACGTCAACATTATTTTTCAACCCTCATTTTTTCGGTGCCTCATCCACTTTATATACTATTTCCTATTTACTTCATTTCTATGCTTTTAACAAATGAAAAATTACGATAAAATGTACATCTTTTATTCATTTCCGATATACTTTTTTGGTGTTTTTTTCTTCAATTTTTTTACGACAATATGCTATGTACAATAATTGATCGAGTTTCATTGGACACTCGAATTATTGTGTTTAAAAATAGAATTTTGTTCAAGAGCTTCAATTTTGTACCAAAACATATGTTTTTACAAAATTATTGTAAATATAGGTGCATTTGCGCATAAAGATGCATATAAAGAAATAGAAAAAAAAAGAAAAGAAAATGACTCACCGCGGGTCGAGGGATGATTCATGAGAATTGCCAGTGGACACTCGTCGTCGTCGAGAATGTATTCCTGATGGGTATTGACATTTGCTGCGCTTTCACCATTCATCTGTAATACATGTAATCGTTTTTTTTTGTTTATTTCATTTATTCCACTTGTTATATGTTTTTAAGATGTAAAAAGCTTTTAAGAAGATATCAAAATGTACACCTCTGTAGAGGATATAATAATAATGACAAATTTTTAAGAATATATCATTTAAGAAAAAGTGAAGATTGGCTAATGTGTCGACTGCCGGTGAAGAAGGAAATTCAAGTGAGCGTTGGAAAAGTAGGTTTTGCGATTGCTCAAATTTCCGATTTTACCTATCGGAAATTACCTTTATTATTTTTTAGGCAATGATGATAAAAGCGTCTTCTCAAAAAATGTATATCTCGCAAAGAAAAGAAAAAATAAAATAATGGAGATATAGGATGGAAGGAAGGAAGGAAGGGAGGAAAAAAAAATAAAACACTCAAATTCGTAAAGTTTGGAGAAAAATAAAAATAAAATGGAGAATACTTTGGCAAAGAAGGAATAGAAGGATAATTCACCTGAACGAGACAATACTGCTGTGGATCGACCTTGTCGAGGCCATATTTGGCCAACATTTCCCTTACTACCTGGGCGGCAGAATCTCTAACGCTCAACAAAAGAGTCTTATAAGGTACGTCCTTGCACAGAGCCTCGCCATAAATTTTGAGTGTACCACCGGTATCGGGACCTCCGTCTTTGCTCCGAAACTGTTGCAACTTCCTCTCTAATTTTTGCTGTCGTCGACGTCTCATAACAGCCTCAGGATTCGATATACTTCTCGTAAAACTCGTTTCTGGAAGTTCTGAAATATTCAGTTTTATCATTAAATGTCAATTTTCATTTTTCTTTTTCTTCAAGTTTCTTTTTATTTTTCACTCTGAATATTAATATTATTTTTCATTTGATTTATTTAAATACTCAATCATTCACCGTACGATTCATCTTTATTATTATTATTATTATTATTATTTCTTTTATTTTTGCATCAAATTGACCTAATTCAATAAAGCGTTATCTTTGAATCTTTCTTAGAATCTAAAAAGTCGACACAAAGAGATTCTTCAACATGATTTTTGTAAAGAAAATATAAATGTGTCGCTCGTCAGAATCAATTCTCGATCTTGGCAAAGTAATTTCAGGGTATACGAGGGTAGCTTCTTGAATTAAAAAAGGAATAAATATCGATTGAGAGCGAGGGGTATTTAAAGAGGGAGAAGGAGGAGGAGGAGGAGGAGGAGAAAGCCTGGCAACGGGTAAAACGGCTAATCGATTGCTCCTTCCTCTCCTTGTTTTCTCCTTAACCGAGTCTTCTCGCTACTTTTTTATATATCTACACACAGATATAGTATATTTCCTTTTATTTATTCTTCAAGCTCTTATTTTATGAAAAAGGATAAAAATAGAAAGAATAGCTAGAATGTTATTTTCATTGAAAATTGATAATAGTGACTGCAGTTACCGGTATAGAGCTTTTCGGCAACCCCGTTCTGATCGACCATTAGACTGGTATCTTCCATTTCCCCGGCGCTTTTTAGTCGGCTGAGCTTCTCCTGCTTTTTTATCTGTTTTTTCTCTCGCTTGCTCAATTTTCTCCGGAAGCTCGTGCCCTCCGCGAACCCGACCCCCTGAGCGTTCGTCTTGTCGTCGATACGGCGAAGCAAGAAACGTCCTTCGCGATCGTCTATGTGCCAATTGAGCTGCACGAGAAGAGGCTTCTCCTCGAGGCCCAGTTTTCTCTCTTCTGATGAAAAAGAGAAACGGAGAGAGAGAGAGAGAAAGAGAGAGAAAGAGAAAAACAAAAAAGAAAAATGACATGAAAAAAAATCCCTCTGCAATGTACAATATGCATGCGTGTATATATACAGTGTATGTATATATAAAATAGAATGAACATGATGAATGACTTACCTCCGTTTTCGTGAATCTCGTAGAGCGCATACTCAGGCACCGAGAGCATTCTCATGTCCGGACGAAATTTTTCTATCAGCGTTTCAATGACCGCCTGACTTGTCGCGTCCGAGGCAACGCGAATACACTTGGTCGCAACCTTTTGTCCGCTGTCTTGAAAATAAAATCTCATGACCCCGTGAAATTCCAGCTCCTGAAATAAATCATTGAATAAATAATAGGACTCGAGGAGCATATCCGCATTTGTTTAATGAAAATAGTTATTTTCATCTAACCTCATTTGGCTCGGACAATTCGAAGAGATCCAGCCGATTCGCGTTCCATTGTTGTATTACTCCGCGTAGGGCTTCGCGCTCAGCTTTCTTGTTCGCACCTTCCGCAGCCATTCTGCAATCATTCAATATCTACATTTAATCACCTGCTCATCAACATTCATTTGTTTTATTCTCCTTTCCTTATATAGTTGTTATTCTCATCACCAGCTCCATCAAAAGCTTATTACTTATTTATTGAAGAACGACATATTCGAAATGATCAATTGTCATCCGCAAGAGAGCCCCCCCCCCCCCATCCAAGGTATACTTCTTGCAACACAACTCGAAAATCATTTTCGATTGATTTCTTTCAAAAAAACTAAACGAAATAACTTCTTTCATGTTGCATTAAATATTTACAACTTGTGTGCAAAATAAATCAGCGTCTAGAAGTTGAGATATTTATTGTTGAAGAGTGTCCTACTTGAGACACACGCACATCTGAGAAATCAGGTGATTTTCTTTTTAACAAAATAAATATCTCGAGTCCTGCACGGTGAAAGCCTAGAAAAAAATTGTCCACACGCGCGAGCACACGCGGTGTCATCAATAAGTGCGTTTGTGCGAAATGTCAAAAAAATGATAAAACTGGACAGCTACATATATTTATAGCTTTGATGTAATATTGGCGTATTAGAAAAATTCAGTCGAATGATAGACAATAAAACGCGGAGATTATAAAAAAATGAAATGAGAGTGCGTCAATGAGTTTCGCGTTGACCGGGCTCGTCTTTGTCATCAGGCGGTTTATTCTTTCTCGCTCATCGTCACAGCATGCACCGCCGACGCGATATTGTATATGAGAGGAGAGTATGATCGACGCGGATCCACCCGAGCCAAGTACACTGTGTGTCTTATTAAAAATGCGGCCATTAGCACACAATACTTGCCACACCCGCGACTTTCAATACCGTCAAATATACCAAAATTCATCTTATTTCCATACTCATTTATACTATATACTATATAAAGATATACGTGCGCGTTTTATTGTCAGCACGGGGGGGGGGGGATGAGACAAACAAAGTATAGTTTTTCTAAACGCGCATACTTATGCGCAGACAAATATTTAAGAGGAATCGAAAAACGTATACCATGGATTATTCGTATATATTCATGAATTTTCCTAACTTTCTTGTTGCCCATATATATATAGTATGTATAAAATATATAATAGACACAGACACTCATATTCTTCACTGATTATTATATTTAAATATAAGTAAATGTCTTGCAGCGTGTGTTGAACGAGATACATATATACGCGCAAGAGATCGGAGAATATAGAATAATGAAAGAAAAGATTTGGAAGGCGTGCGCGTTCGTTCGCTTTAGTGGAACGCACGTTTGTTTGAGTGACGTGTGTTTTATAATATGAATCTGGTCGCAGAGCGAGGGCACGAAAATCGGAAATACCGTCACGTATGGAATGCCAGCTACATCCTCTCGCCTGTTAATGTAACGACATGTATATTTACAAGTTAACAGCTACACGAGACGTGGAATGCTAATGAGCACATATCCCTTCCTCCTCTATATACGTATATACCCTTTTTATTATTACAATTCCTAATGCGTTGAATTTCGTTGTTTTTTTTATTTCTTCATTCGCTTTTCGTTTATTCTTTTTTTTCTCCTTCATTATTTTGACAATAAATAATAAAGAACAATAGACCTTATTTTATTGGAAGTTGTAGAGAAAAAAAAAGTCAGCCAAGCCCAAGCGTTTAACTGCTACATGCATTTCGAGCATTATAACAAATTTGTATATGTATTTTAGCTAAGAATTGGAAACTGCGCGTGGCTCGAACGAAACTTTCTCCCGTGTCCAGCGTGCGTCCTCTTGTAGTGGAAAATCTTGATGGCTATTTGCCTCGATCTCTGTCTCTCAATTTAAGGAGGTTGGCTACAAATGGCGAAAATAAATGACGTTTTACATGTTTAAAGTATAGGGAAAGGACATTTTTTAAGAACATGATAAATATTAGAGAGAATGTTCTTTTTCACTAAAGAAATTTATATAAATTCAGATAAAAATATCGTCTACATTATTTTCAAGTAATCGAGTAGTAAAGTTACGGCCTTATACACGGGGAATGTATATCTATATTGTCGAAAAATGGCAATTTCATGGTTCAATTGTTCGAAAAATACGTAGACGAAAATTCTAAAAAATATTGTATTCACGTATTTCATATGGAAGAATATTTTCTCCAAATTTGAACGAATTTTTATCATTTTATTATATGTAGCCAACCTCCTTAAGATCTAACTCTACGATACATGATCCAGTCGTTAATCAATTCCTTTTCAAAGATCCCTCTCTCTCATTGCACTCGAATATCTCTCAAAAGTATGATCGAGTTGGTCACAACTTTCTTCGCACTTGCTCGCAAAAAAATAAAATAAAAAATAATGTTGCATTAGAATTATCGTCAAATTAGTTTTTTTTTACAACAACTATAATGTGTATCAACTGCTATACTCATTCATATATTAATAATTCTCGTAAAATGCAAACATTTTCAACATTTATTTATTTCCACGATTGTTTTTCATTGAAATTTTATTGGATGCGTCGAACAGCGTTTCTTGATAAATTGCTAAAAAGCGATGAAAACCAATAATCTACAGAAGCAAAAAAATTTTTTTTTCTCAAAACATCTTATTATAAGGGTTAGAGAGAGAGAGAGAGAGGGGGGGAGGGGGTAATATATATATACAAGAGTTTCTGTGCCCGTTACAATAATGATTCACCACTTGAGCGATTAATCGAGTCAAGGAAGATCCCGAGAGTCAAGACCCGATTCGAGAGCATAAAAAGAAAAAGTAAATCTCATTCATTTAGCCAAGAGGCAACGCGCGAGAGAGCAACGTTCTGTTTTGTTTAGTAACGCGTCAACGATCACGTGACTTCCGCTCGCGTGTTTGAAAAAAAAAACGAACAAAAAACACTACAAATAAATAAAGATAAATAAAACTGGCGCCAATAAATAATGTAAAGATCGAATCTGAGAAGCATGCGGGAGAGCAAAATGCGAGTCGAGGATAAAAGTGGCCACACACTTGAAATGTATATACTATGTTATACAAATAAGAGCACGGGAGAATAAGGCTCTCGGAAATTCATCACTGCGCGGAGATGATCGAAATTCGAGGGATTTTTATGGGCTAAATAAAGCACAATATAGGAATAAACAATATTATTTGTGCATATTGAAATAATAGACTTGCATAAAATGTATTTGAAAAATAGGGCGAAAATGAAAAAGTAAAAAAAAAAAAGAGCAAGTTGGAAAAAGAAGGAAAGTAAGTATGTATGTAGATTTGTGTGAACCAAGGAGAGAGAAAGCAGGAAAGCATGCATGAGGATAATATCTCGCATCTATGCGCATTTATTGCGACTCTCGTCGTGTACACGAAACAATAATGCAACGATCGATGATAATAATAATAATAATAATAGGGGAAAAATAAAAAGAGGTCGTTGATGCAGCACGTGTCCTCTCGTTTCATCGGCGCCCCCGGCCCGAAACGCCAAAGGATAATAACACTCGCGCCTCAACTTCCGCTTCCTCTTTCAACCCCCCTCTTACGCGCATATACACTCTTTACTTCTTCATCATCCCCAATACCCTTATTTTCAATATTTTGCACATTACATATTAATTATTACCAAATAACTTTATTCGTCATTTTATCAATCGCTAGTGTCGTTATTATTGAAAAAATTCATTTTTCAATTGCCATTAATAAGAAAAAATGAAAAAAAAAAAACAACAAAAAATGACGCTTGTATAATAAATATTTTATTATTTGAATACTCACTCCTCGGGAATAGTCATTTTCGTGGAGAGCGAGCGAAAATTCTCGTTTCACGCGCCGAGTGGAAAACGATTTAATCTCGTCTCGTACGTTTTTTTTTCGTCTCTTTCGCACGTTCGAGGCCGATGGTACGAGATATTCGCAGTATCCTGGAAGGTCTCCCGACTAGCCCGGAAATACCGGGGGACCGCGCGCGCGATATCCGACAAAAACTGGTCGAACCGTATTTCTTGGCACAAACGCGCACGCCTGACGTAGTAAGCCCAAAATGAGTGAGAGAGAGAGAGAGAGAAAACAAGGACGCGACGGGTTGGAATGATCCTACGAGCTCGAAGAATTTTTATTCTCAACTCTCACGTCGTTAGCACGCTAAATAATAAAATCCTCTTCGCCCTCTCTATACAGCAATTAATGCGTTCAATCATTACACTTTTTCATCTCTCTCTCTCTTTTTTTTGCACTTTTCCTTATTATTATTATTATTTCTATAAATTATCATTGCCTCGCATAAATAAACATATTTAGTTATTCTTATGATTTATGTGTACATATTGAGAATACGTAGCGGGCGTCAAATAGAATAGAACAAGGCGAGCGATGCGAGAGAGCAGCAGCAACGGTAGAAACGAATCCGTGCGAGTTGTACATTCCTTCGAGAGCGTTGAGTCACGATAGCTTTTCTTCTTATTCGCATCTTCCTCCGTGCGTATATTGTACTACACGCGTATAGTAATCCAGCGGAAAATCGCGCTCACCACGAAAATAATATAAAAGCACGCGCCCGATATAACTGTGACAATTTTTCAAGTCGCGTCCTTGGAAAAACATTCCATCACCGCTTCTAAAGTATCATTGCAACGCGCAAAATAATAATAATAATAATAATAATAATAGTATGTGCGTCAAGAAGGAGAGATAACGCCTTCAAACGAATGTCTGTATACGAGTGAAGAAGAAGAAAAATATAGTTGGACAACGGTTGAAAAATAGCATATATTTAAGTGAAATAAATAATGATGAAATGAGAATAAAATCGGGAGCAGTTGGTGGCGACGCGGAGCAACTGACGAGGAGGAGAGCGCACTGAGCGCAGCGAAATAAGAGTCGGGGCCAGCGGGATGAGCGCGCGGTGGGTAAGTCTCGCGTCGGCGCAATGCCACGTGTGGCTCGAAAGTGGGGATATACAGCGGCGGCCGGCGCTCAACCGGCGTCGGCGGCGGCGACGATATTTCTCATGAGGCCCTGCTGCTGCTGATGCTCTCTGCGTCGAACGCCTAAAAATGTGAGTGTGCATTCATCTTCATGTTTGAAAACGTGCGTGCTCTCGAACGCGATTGTATACGCGACTCGGCAACTGATATCATCGGCACGAAATAAATATAATATATGTAGTTATTATATCCGCCCCGGCGGCGGGCTGATGCTTGTTTGTCCGTTACAAATACAGGCAGGAGGAGCTATGGCCGAGCCGGCCCGATTATCAGGCTCCTCTTATTTCTTTTTCACTCCATCTCGTACACACGCGGTAGAACAAGCACACTTTTTACTATACGCATACTATGAGCGAAGATCGAGGGGGCCCCGCCGCGCGCGGACGGGGACGCGCGCCGCTGGAATGTCTCTACCTCCGCCGGCGCACCGTCATCAACCGCGCTCCCCCATCCCCCCTTATTCTGTATATACTATGTCCTGCTTCTATGCTTCTATAGTACGCATCATCTACCTGTATCCGGCGCACCATCTCGGCCTCCTTTATTCCCCCCCCCCCCTTCCCCTTTTATCCGCCGTTGAAGTAGTAAAAAGGCACCGATAATATTCTCATATTCTATATATTCGATAACGCACTTATTTTCTTTTTCTTCAACAAACATTTGGAAAAATCTTCAAGCGACACTCATCTCAGATTCAATCCATACGCAGACAGCACACCCGCCGCGCACAAACAACATTTATTTCTCTTCTGCTTTTTTTCTCCGTGTGTGCGTATACACTGAGCAATCACGCCGCCGGCCGTATCCAGTCCGCGCGTTTTCGATCCTCACCCTCTAATCCGTCGAAATAACGCTCGCTGTATGTGTTATATCTCCTTAATTATTCCTATATATGTACACGAAATTCCAGCAACTCCGATGCAGCTCACCTTTCTCGATCCTTCTTTACTCTCCTCCATTTTCCAAATTCTTTTTTTTCCCCAACTTTTTTTAACTTTTTATATTTTCGTCATCGTTTTATAAAGAAAGAAAAAAAGGAAAAGGAAGCGTTTTATTGTTATATCTCAAAAGTAAATGAACGATGTCGCGAGATTTCTCGACTTTGGCGTGAGGAGCATTGGCTAGGGCCAAGGAAAGGGGCCAGAGTACTCCTCGAGAGACAGCGACAGTTCATTATTCTCCGCCTTTTTCCTCTTCGATTATCGTCATCAATTTTATATTGCTATTCTTATATTATTGCCCTTGTTTCACGCAGCTAAATAAATAATAAAGAACGAAAAGGTTAAAAATTAGCTCTGTGTTATTTTGCCGCGTTTTGTTTCAGCACACCATATGCATTCTCTCACACTGCAATAAGGAGAGAGAGACAGAGAGAGAGAGAGAGAGAGAGAAAAAAAAAGAATGAAATGATGATGCGGGATAATAACAAGGATAATTTGCTCTTATTTTCCGCGCTTCTAGGACGTGGGAAAAAATGCTATATAGTATTTTGGACTCGCTCCATTTGTTCCTGCTCATCTCTTTCTCGGACAAGTATTGCGAATCGTGTGATGGAATCGAGCGACGACAATATCTTATCGTGCGATTCCGGGGGGCGGTGTGGGAGAGGGAGGGAGAGAGAGGATCACAGCAGCGATGCAGTCGGTAACGTAGCACGCTATCTTATCGGGACGCCAACCCGATTATTAACGCTTCCGGTGTCTCGAGAGATACAGAATTGTATATGTTAGATCGAGAGAGAGGATGGGACGCACTATTTTTAAATATCTTTTTCTTTTTCTATCTATATCCTATAAAGTTCCGCGAGCGACAATTTTATCAGAAAAAAAAAAAAATTTAACAATTATTGCGACAATAATGAGACTATTGTATAACCTTCTGAAAAAAAAAAACAATTCAACGGTTGAAGAATAAGAATTTTAAAAGAATGTAATATTGAATATAATAATGACGAAAGAGAAAAAAAGAAAAATGGCGATAGGTTGAGCTGGCTGTTTTAATGGCCGATAAATATAATCGTGACTTCCGGTTTGCTTACTGACGCGGATCCAGTCTGGGAAGCCTGAGCCTGTTACAGCACGTTGAGTAAAAGAGCAAAAGAGATATGTGGAAAAGTGGGGGATTGGGATATGCTGCGTGTGTTCGTATATTGTAGAAATAAGGGAAATAAAAGAAGAAGACACGGAATGAGTATTGCGTGAAAAGGGTGGGTCGGGCGGAGAGGGTTCCGGGAAGCGTTGACACGCTCCTGCGGCCCGATCGCCAATGAGCGCGAGGCCGCACATTGGCTGCCAACGGTGGGAGAAATCGTCAGCGCTCCCGCGGCCAGGTGTGCCAGGCGTGCCAGCACCAACGTGCCACGCTTATACTTATTCCATGGGAATCCGTTATTATTATTATTATTATTATTGCGCCCAACGCATTATTCTTTTTATCACCACTTATCCCTTATTTTATTTTTTATCCTTCCTCTTTTTTTCCACTCTTTATCAATGGTTATCTATCAACACTTGTTCATTGATGTATATTTAAACATATTGCCACTGCGACGCAAAACATTCTCCAATCGCTATATATATATAGTATATTATAATCCTCGTACGTGCTGCTGTCGCAGTCACGGAACTTATTATTTTTATTCTCTCCTTCTTTTCAAAATATGTACACCAAGTTCATCGTCTGGAATACTTGAAGAAAAAAAAAAGTTGAGTCAAAATAAAGCACTGAATCCTTTTGTTGTCAATTTTGCGAGGATCAAAATAATAATAATAATAAGCCATTTCTTCACGATAACATTTAATAAAATCAAGTAAATAAATAATAAGTTTTTTCTTTACTCGCATAAATCTTCAAAAAAAAAAAGAAAAATGCTTACTTTCACTCTGCGGGGAAATAAAATCCCCGAGGAAAATGCCGACGAAATATGCACCGCATATATGCCCCTGGGCCCATTAATCTCAATGAATTTGACTATACATGCGCGCATATAATAGAGACGTTCGCTTAGCCCGATGCTCATGGACAATGTGAAAAATGGCATTCGTCAAAAACAGCAAATGTCATTTTTCCACTCTCTCAATAATCTCTTTTATTATTATATTCTCCCCCGCATAGCGTATGCATCATATAACAACAACATGCGCACACGGTACGTGCCTCAATCTAGCATGTTCTCTTCTCTATTTAATTTCAGCCCGAAAAACCAATCCAATTTTCAACGTACTCATACATGTTCTTGTTCTTATTAAATAATAATAATAATGGAATATCGATATTGATACCGTGAACAAAGACATGATAAAAAACAAAGTCTATATGCATGGGGGGAAAAAAAACGAAAGAAAGACGGAAAGTTGAAGCTCTTGCTACAGTTCGCAAGCATGCATGCATATAGACAATTATATTATTATTGTTATTATACTCTGACTGTCCGAAGTCTTAGGAAAGCATCGCCAGTTCAGCATTGGCTTCTCTCTTCCTATATGCATCATATATGTAATATACACACGCACGTATACTTAACGAAAGGAAAATTTGTCTCTCTTTCTCTATTATTTCCGGCTAAATAAAAGATAAAAATGGAAGAATTCATCGACATCGTGATCACGTGCAAATGCTCATACGCACTATATACATATGAGCCTTAAAAAGAAAAGGAAAGATGCATATGATGGAGAAAATAAATGAAGCAAATATGATCCTGTATAGGGCTGTTTAACAAACAAAAAAACTGATGCTTATAGCCCATATTGAATCTTCATTGATCTTGAAATAATAAAAAAAGAAAGTATTGAATAAAATAATATATACTATATATATTATCGAAATGATATGTAAGAACGATACCCTGATGATGATAATCCGGAATTAAATGAAAGGTTGCCGTACATCTTTTGGACTCTCTTCTCATCATAATCGCCGACGATGTGTGGACACTCGCAAATGTATATAAATAATAATAATGTGTGTGTGTGTGTTTTCGCGCAGGGCGGCGGGTATGTTTCGCGAACACCAAGTGCTCATGTGTATACTATTCGTTTGAACAACTTGTTTATTGCGCTTAAACAGTCGCTTCCTGCTTATTACGATGAGGCGCGTTATGCACTCGCGCGACGATGAGAAATAATAATACACGCCTATGAATTTTATATCGCTTCGCGCATATGTCCTCTTTTACGCATATTGTATATTTTGATACTTGCCTATTTAAATCAAATTCGAAACGCGCACATACGCATATTATATAATATATTATTATTTGTGAGTTTTAATTGATGCATAGCCTGTATAATATAGGCTTTTTACAATCCTACTTAACTCAATCCTTCATTTTCGGTCCTTCCTTCCTTTTTTTTCACCGCACGCATCTCATTTCCTTATTCCTCCGCACCATTCCTTCATCATATTCCATCCTTATCCTCCTTTTTTCCTGCCACTCATCGCATATTTTCCTATTTTTCACCGTTTTTCTTTTCTCCACTTTTTCAATGGGTCCGCAGCAGCGCCGCCGACTTACTCCGAAAGCCTTTATCGCATTCGCCCATGCACTATACAAGTATATATACAAGGACACTACGGGAAAGTGCAGAAAAGCCGCGTGTCGATGTTTTTCTGTCTGTTTATCTCGAAGCATGCTAGCCCGATCGAGAAGCTAGAAAAAGCTCATCCCCCTCGGAATTTTGATGCGCGCGAGCGGTCATCCACCCATCGCACTTTATGGCTCATCTCCGAATAAGTCACACCTCGCTCGCGCTCATCATTTATCAATAGATATGCGATCTTTATTATTGCATCCCCCATTTTATCATTCATTATCTGAATATCATTGAGGATATCGCTCCTCTATAGTCTAATCTTTTGCGTTTATCAGGTTTGAGGGGAAGCATTATTATTTCAAGCAACTCATACTTAAATATAAACATTTTTCAAACATTGCCAGAACACACTTGATGCTATACTCAACATCAATGTTACGTGTATTATGATAAAAACAATTAGTATACAAAAAATTCTTATAAAAGAACATCAAGTCTACATAATAGATAACCCTACATCAGGGTTATATTATCTTTGCACTCGGAGAGAGAAAAAGAAAAAATAATTTACGAACTTGTTCATATGGAATTTGTTAACAAAGACAGCATGTCAAACGACATTTATTACCGCACCATGCCATTCTACACCAAACACGGTGCGGGAACTATATAGACCAAGAATTGTCTTTAATCAACACCATTTTAAAACCACATTTTTTACAGTGTATCCTCATTACACGCATACAGTGTATTTTTTTTTCAGCTATATACCACGAACGTTAACTTTCTTTCGGCATAACAATCATTTTTATTGAAAATAACATTATTCGATTTTATATTCAGAATTTCTATATAGACGCATATTATTATATCTGAGCGATTGAATTTCCTTTCTCTCACTCTTGTATACTTTTCCTAATAATCATATCGAGACAATGCGATTGACCTTGCGGACTTGACATCGATTGACACCATCAGCATCATTCGTCAACTCCATCAGCACTTATTGCCAATAACCTGCTTTTATACAATATATTCCTTCGACTTCTCAATTATTATCACCTTTCATATATGCATTGTATGAACACATGCGTATTTTAGCATATATACACTTTGAACCAAATTTTCAATTGTCCCGATGCTCGCAAGAAAAATTTAATTTTTTATTCAAGTGAAAAATATTTTTATCTTGGCTGCAGCGTTATTGTATATATTTTTATAATATTCTACGTTTTTTACGGCGTGATTTCGAGGGGAAAGACAAGAGAAACCATTATACCGTTCAAAGCGAAAGACCACGGAGTATAATATGCGGAGGCGCGCGGGAGGGAGAGAGGAAGAAAGTCTGAATGGGAAACGACGAGGAGGAGGAGGAGGAGGAGAGCGAGAAAAAAGGGTGACGGAATAAAGTGCTGGGGAATCTCTCTTTTTTCCTTTCTTTCTCTCGCGCGCGACACACAGACCCAAAGTCTTTTCATAATTCAGGCTGCAAGTGAATAGTGACCTATGCACGACTTGACTAGGCTTCGAAAAAAAGAAAAAAGAATAATGAGACGCCGCACGAGAGAGAAACTCTCGTCGTCGAAAAATGATAAGACCGGGAAGAGAGAGAGAGAGAGAGGGAAGATTTTTTTTTCGAAAAAGTGTTCTTCTGACAGTTTTGCGAAGAGTTTTGGAAATAAAAAAAAGTTTCTCGGAAGCGAATACCCTCTCATTGCGAAATCATTGCCCCCCCCCCTCCTCCCCTCCCCGCCCGGTCCCCCTCTCCCTCTGAAGCGCTCTATTTTCTTTCTTTTTTTCCTGTGGGTCGAACAAGACACGTGGCTTCCCCCCGTGTACTGGTGTGCGTATACGCCAGAACCGCTTTCACGACGAGATGTGTACACATCATTTCGAATCTCCCTGATGGTCGCTCGAAAAAAAAAATTTGCATGTACAGGCGCAAGATGACCGGAGGGAACAAAAATATGGAAAGAAAAGATTTATTTCTGCACGCAGTCAACACACATTCTTTTTGTATCGCCGCACAGATTTTACGAAAAAAAAAATGAATGATTTTTGAGTTTTTGTCGACAAGACAAAAAGTGAATGCCGACTGATTAATCGGATTAATCGGAATAGAGCGCATTAACTTTTGACTAAAATCTCTACTCTTAAAAAAAAATTCAACGTGATGCGGTGCTTCGGAAATAATGATTTCGTCTTGCAAAAATTATCAGGAATTACCTATTATGAAGTCGTTATCGTCGAGGACACGAAAAGATATGGCCACTTGAAATTTTGGAATTTCCCTATTTTGGATTCTGAAAAAATGAGGCTGCTGGAGGTCCTCGAACACGCTAAATTTTCTCAGCTCATGTGAAACACAACTTGCAACACAATTTTCTATTATTTTGTATAAAATATCCCTGGGCAAATATAAAATGAAAATTCATCGAGCGTAACGAGGAAAAAAAATGCTAAATTTTCGTTAATCCCTCGGTCATTATTGCTTCCATGGTGCGATCGCGGTCGAGGTCAAGTAAAAAACCGAAAACGATCGTTACTGTTTGGATTTTCGACTGAATTTGGAATTAGTAGCCCGGTAGAAAGTGTGTCGGGTCTTGCAAGAGCGAATTATTTTCAATCATTTCAATCATATTTCTGTCACATTAAGCATATGCAGTGTCTTTTTAATTGAAACGATAGCGGGGTTTTTTTTTCATATATGTACATATTTGATGGTCCATTTTTTAACTTGATTAAACAAAAAAAAATACAAAAAATATAGTTTTGTGTGGTGGTAAAGCAGTGAAGTGCGAGGCCCACGAAACATATCGGGCAGAAAATATTAGGAAGATTCGCATCGTCTTCATGAATTACGAGAACCAGGGTGGCTCGCTGAATTTCTTAAAATGTTTTTTTTTTCTCGATTTTAAGAGCCAATTCAATCGGAAAATTCTCGTTGATAACGAAAATGATTCGGGGCAAAATCCAAGATTGAATGAGCCGAAAAAGCAAACAGAGAGCATCAGCCAAAGAGCGGATATACTTTCTAATATTTTTCTTGGAGCCAAGTGGAACGAGCGAGAGATCGAAAGAATGTCATAGTATATACATATATATATAACCGCCGAATGAAAATAAGCGAGAAAAGAAGAAAAAATGGAGCGAATGAGGAGGAAGAATAAGAAGAGCAGTTTTCAAAGTGGGCTACACTTTGAGCACACACACCCCGCACATGAGGTTTCTTCAACGCCGTGCTTCTCATTTTTTTTTTCATCTATACACGTATACGTGAGCGATGTGTGTGCTGTGATGGGCGCGTGCGTGTTTTTCGCGCTCCGATTACCACTAAACAAAGCTGATGGACAACGCAATGACGATAATATAGGACACGCATTTGAGCATTTGAGATAAAATTTGGTGGCCGCCGCGAACACGCGGACAGGACAACAATAAATACTTTTTTATTCCCCGCAGCGCACCAATACCAACTTTTCATACTTTCTATATATGTATATTCTTATAATTACACATATAGACTCTCCAATTTTTAATAACCGTCAAAAAAAAGTAACAAACTACGTGTACGAAAATAAAAAAAGGAGCAGATATGCTGGTTGTATATACGAGAGAGAGAGAGAGAATATATACGCTGTTTTTTTTTGTTTTTTCTTCTCTTTTGTATGGATATTTGTGTTCGATAAAATAAGTAATCGCTCGATGCTGCGATGTTGAACTCGAAATAAATTGAAGAAATTCTCTGTGTTGGGCGTTATCACGCGCAAATGATGCATAAGAGAGAGAGAGAGAGAGAGAGCCTATGGCTGCAGTTGTATGGAGTAGACGCATCACAGATGATAGTAAACGCGGTGATTCGGAGAAGAAGCCCTGCCATGCACGACGACGACGACGACGACGACGATGACGCGCCGAACTTATTCTAGCTATCGCTTTTTCTCTCTCAATCCCTCTTCATCTCTCCGCACTCGCTCCACTTCGGACACCCTTCCCCCGCCGATATACATTTTATTTTTACTATTAAGCATTCTCGATCGACTATATTGTATTGTATAAAAAATAAGTATATATCATATTGTCCCCTTTATTATGCCGTTAATCATTGTTTTGTACAAATTTCATATATTTGGTTGTTGAGAAAAAAATGTCAAGGTCCCGACGAGTTTCGGGAGAAAGGGGCAAAACAGCGAGAGTATGGTTACTCCGATTCGATCAAACAATATCAGCCGATGAGTCAAACCCAATTTATATCATCCCCACCCTGCGTTTGTATTTCATTTAATAAAGCCCGCACGAATATACGAATGTCGATAAAAACATAATAATCCCTGATAAAGTACGCGTTTGATGATGAATATCGCAGCGCGAGACATACATATCAAGTAACGCATCCTCCATGCACGCATTAAACACGCGCCGATAACTTATGTTATTGTTTATCGTTCTCGCAGTATGGTGGGCGTACTTGTAAATAAGAGACGCGCCGATATTCGGGATAAAAATTAAGTTTGTTGCTAAATGAACATAATAATAAACGGTATATATATATATATATATATACTATGTATAACGAAGCACCTGATGAGCAAGCTAAAGAAAATAAGACGAAAAAAATTGATGTATACATATATATGTATAGACAGACGTTACAGTAAATGGAAATAAAGATGTACCCCTGTATAGGGAATTAGATATGTTCGACAAAACATATTAACCGCAATAAAGTGAAATGCTTCATCGAACACGGAATGTATATATTTGCTACGCTTCGCTAAATAATATCGCTGATCGAAAGAAATCATTTTCTCGCGCACCATTTTTCAGATTTTACACAGTTATAAAATTCCACTTGATATTTATTTAATACTAGCAGGTTACAGTGGCTCGGGCGTTTCGCGTACTCGCGGTTATATGCAAAAAACTGATCGAAAATCCAGTTTTTTTAATTTTATTGACGTTTAATATGAATTCTGGGATTGCGTTCCGAATAATTACCATTTTTGTTATCTACATTGGGAAATTTCCGATTAAATAGACTCTGAAAATGAAAAAAAAAATTTCAAAAAATGTTGTGAGTTCTTACAGGGGTCATACTGGGTCTTGTAGACCCCTGAAAATTTCAATTAGCGATATATTTTTTTTATCTTGACCAAATCAATTTTATTATCAGTGATTTTCAAAGATTTTTTCAATACGAAGCGAATGGCGTTGGAATTATATTGATTCATCAATTTTTCAAAAAGTTATCACCCCTTGAATATTTTTGAAAAAATGGAAAGGGGTATACCTTAAAAAATTGGCAAAAATTTTTGAATTTTTTT
>JAPYYW010001900.1:0-24517 GCA_030522545.1 Cremastinae sp. A BG-2022a | reverse complement strand
AAACATTGTATTTTCAATGTCATTTTTTCGATTTTATCGAAGAATCGTGTAAGACTATACTATATACTATGTACTATATATTACTATACACTACTATACGTATATGTAGTTCTATAAAGTCAAATCAAAAGTTTTTATTTCAATTTATCTCCATACCATGTGATTTCTGAGCTTAAGCCAATTAAGAAAAGTTGCTGCTAATTGTTTCAAGAACAATATACTCAAAATTCAAGGTTATCCAAGGTGATTTGTACTTGCTACATATGTATGAAAATTTAAAAAATCGTAATCTTAGGATTTTTTTAAAAAACTTGAGGAAGCTTCTTTGAAGTACAATAAAGAGCTATGCAAAATTTTAAGAAGGTTCACCATCTATAATTGAAGATATTTAGGATTGAAAATCACAATATTTAATACGGGCTCTTATGGGAGAGCACTGAAAATAGAAATTTTTAACACTAAATATCTCCATTTCTACGTGATAAAACCTCTTAAAATTTGGTCCTCTTAAAAAATGATTGTACCAATTTTCAACAATTTTACAAATATAATCGATAATACTATAGAACTACCTTAAAGATTGTCAATTGTAATAGCAGTACCTTAAGATATTTCAAACTTTAAAAATATCATGTCAAAAATGTGTTTTCTGCTGGAATTGTATGACTTATATAAATAATTTTATACTACACCAGAATAACCATCATAAAAATATCACGTATTTCATACGTGTTGCCCAATAATTTTTACGATTCGAAAAAAGACTGACAATCGTGAACGAAATTTTTATCTTAAATTGAAATGAAATGTGTGACAAAACGAAAATTCCTCAAGAGTGAGTTATCACATTGCTCCAGAAAATATTGTTTGAACGATGATTCACTCATGCAAACTGGATTCGAAATCTCCCGTTTGGGTTATTTATGAAAATTTGTCATAAAATTTGGAATGAAGGGGAAATTATCGTGTATTATTTTTCAAGTTCTACAATTTTAGAAATTTTTATAACGACCGAACTGAGTCAGAGACAGGGAGGAAAAAAAATCGATCGATTCGAGACACGCAATTCGTGTGTAGGTCAGAGAGCGCGGCAAATATCGTGACTCATTGGTCAGCCCCGATAACGAGACGAGGGTTGCTCACCCCCTTTGAAAAATGTGAAGCAGGTCAGTCAGATCGTAAACGTCCTATTCTATCGAGTAAACAAAAAGAAAAATTAGATTAAAAAAATCAAAAAATCAAATATAAATACGAAACCTTTTTTTTAAATATACGAAATATTTTTTTAAACAATTTCGAAAGACCGATCGATGACGAAACGCGAATAACTTTTTCTTCTATCGTTCGCACGGTCTCGAGTTTCAGCACGTTCGTTTCGTCTGACTTTGAAATTTGTTTCTTTCGCTGAGTATTTGTACAGCTGGTTCTGTTCCCGTGTTTACGTCTCGTTCATAAAATCGTTTTTCGTACAGCAAAGAGAATTCAAAAATGTTCTCGTCATTCAACGATTAAATATTTCCCGAACTTTCGTTTTTATCGAATCATCGAATCGTTCCGACAACTCGATAAAAAGGTGAAAAATAATTATTTTTAATTGAGTATCAAGCTTTACCTGCATAAAATAATTTTAAAGACAATTTCGTTAAAGTGTGCATAAATATTCTTGGATAGCACGCGCTAGTATGTGTAAAATTTGAAGATATTTCACCATGATATTTATTAAATTGAAGATCAGAATTTTTAATCTCTTCCTGTAAATGTTTAAAATTACGTTTGATTCATTTACATCTAATTCAATTCAAGTGGCTTCTAAACTGATTATTATAGTACTAGATATATTTTATTTAAATCCTGTCCTAAATATGTTTCGTTTTACAATAATAATAATATAGAATTGTTTATCCTAAAAATAATTAGTATAATTATAATTAGTATATAATTAAGTTATCATGTATATTCTATAAAAAAATTAAAAAATTAAAAAAATTCAATAGATAGAAAATTCAATGTATTTTACCTTCGAACAATATGAGTATAGAAATACGTAAACTTGACGAATAAATTACGAGCTTGGCGAGAAAGAGAGAAAGAGAGTCTGAACATTGGATATCGATCGTGGCAACATTATCCTTCGCCGAGAGTGAATAAAATATTCGATGACCCAACCTTTCGTAACAAGTATTTCGTAACGAGTAAAAATGAGAAGGAAAAGAATAGACGGAAGATAAAAAGAGAGAGAGATATATATATATAAATGAATAATGTTTTCGTGAAAGAATGAATTTTCCTAAAATCAGGATTCTCAGCGAGCTGCGAAATTAATTGTGCGATAAAAATGAATTAAAAAGGTCAGTGATGGAAAGGGTAACGACTCTAGGAACCTCAATGGGATCTAAATAAATCTTAGAGCCTGTAAAACCTCTATATAGGAACGAAGGAAAAACAAATGAGCACAAAAGTGTGTCACGGTGTCGACAACTTTATCGTGTTTCAAGAGACGAGCAAAAAAGGAAGAAGTAAAAAAGAAATGAAAAAAATAAAATAAAATAAAAAAGAGGGAAGAAACGATCGGACAAGTTTGGAGTAATGAACTATTTTTGTGCTCGATAACAGAGTGGTCGTAAAACGAAAATATGTACGTACAACCTGAAATTATTTCCGGGGATCCGAAGTAAGGGAAAAGTTCACGGCGACGCCCAGTTGTCTACGAAAATTCGCGAGGGTTCAACGAGATATCTCGTCCTTGTGTTACAGTGTCCCTGGAAAAATCGATGAAGCCGCCAAAGAGAACAAACAGAACAATTTCGTCTCACTACCGATGTTAAAATGAAAAATTGAAGTGTATAAAATAACTTCATGGAAAAGTTATTTCTTTTGATTTGATGATGTCGTTCGAGTCAATTTGCATACTTTTTTACGATTTCTTTAAGGGTTCTATTTACTGCCAGTAGATTATATATTTTATAAGTATTCTGCTCATAGATTAATACCAAAAAAAATATTAGATTTTTAAGTATCATGTACATGTATGGTCTCGAAAGATTTTTTTTCGTAATTTATTTTACCTTTTTACCTTAAAAATGAAATTTTTTTTATTTTCATTTTTTTTTATAAAAACATTTTTTTAATAAAAAAGAAATGTATAGCGTAAAATACAAGGAAAAGTGATTGTTGTTTTTTTTTATTGGAAGATGCATTCGGCGAGTTTTCGATGCCCGTGACGGTCACCGACGTATTTAGAAATGGAGTCGCCACTCCGGTCAGGCAGCTAAACAAATCGCTTGTCAGCGAGCTCGTTCGCGACCCTGACCAGAGAACCGCGACTGTTCTGCTTCCTCTCTCCAACATTCTCATCTCCCGATTTTTATCTTCTTCATCCAATCGTCCTTCTCTATTTTCATTGTCTGACTCTATTTATCACTATTTTTCACCTTCCTCTAGTTTTTACTTCATTTTTTCTTTTCCACATATAATAGTTTTCCTTTTTTTTTCACGTTCGTCTATTTTTTCACGAACGTGTTTGGTTTTATGTCAAAATTTATGCTTTTTTCTATTTTTTTTTTCAATGCGTTCTTTATCGCAAGGTGGTCGTTGATAAAAAAAAGCAGGTGCAGGATATTGGACCGCACCTTCGATAAAAAAAGAGAAAAGAATAATAACGAGAGACGCGCCGGAGACGCCTAGATTATTCGCATTTGGAACACCGAGATATCGATGTACCGAGGCGAGGTCTCGTGGTAATTGACGTATACGCAAAGTGCTAATGAGTCTCGAGCCGGGCTGAACAGAAGACGAAAAAAAAAAATCTATGCCACCACTCGTCTCGCTCGGCTTTTCAATTTAGTTTCGTCGATTGCTCATTTTAAATATTTTCGCCGTCCATTTCTACTGCGACTTTGAATCTTTTTCTACAGATTTTTTTCAAAAACTGGATGAATCTAGTCAAATGAAGTATAAATTGGTGCAGAATTTTAGAAAGCTTTATATATGCTATATATATAGAAATCGAGATATTTGATGTGAAAAATCGTGTATCATCTTCAAGGAAGAACTGAAAATATCGTCCCTAACAGAAGTGAGTTTTTCAAAATAAATTAATGAAATTTAGACTTTACATTTTTATCTTTAACTTGTCATTTTTTTTTCTGGTGACTATAATATTGACATATTATTAGCATATTTTTAGCATATTTTTAACACAGTTTAAATTTGACAAATCACCGTTTATTGCTCTTATTTAAAGCAATTTTTACGTTATTTTGAAATACGTTTATGAAAAATTGTTGGGTAAATTTTGAAAATGATTCACTAAACAGTTTGACAGTTATCAAATTTTCGAGAAATGTCATTTCAAACAATGTTCACGCGACAGCTACCTCTTAATCCAAAATTCGAACACAAATTCATTTCACTCGAAACCCAGGTTTGCGATAAAGATTTACACAACTGATCGGGAATTTTATTCGCTATTTTTTGAATTTTTGAAAGAAATTCAGCAAAAGAAAAAATATGGGAAAACGAGGTCGAGGGAAACGATCGATGTCTCCGAGTTGTCAGGACAAACAGAAATATGAGAATGGCTGGGGCGTTTATGATCGCAACGTGAATATTTCTATACATCTTTGCTTCGCGTGCTTATTGTCGCAGGAGTCCGGCCGAATTTTCTGTACCGAACGATCGATTTATTTCGCAGTTTAGATATTTTGCGGATTCGCAATGTCTCGACTAACTAAATGCTGTATTTTCTACCTAAAAATGTATATTCAGAATATTTTTTAACCTTCGTACAATCGTTTGGAGTAAATTTAATTTTTCATTGCATATATTTAAAAAAATTATCTAAAGGCACGTCAAATAATAAATACCCTGAAAATTGAAATTTGTTGAAAACGACTTATTTTATTAAATATGTCGAACAATATATAGCGAACAATTTAAAGAATTTTGTTGTAAGGCATGTTGAATTTTGTTGTTGTTCGTTTCAACAACTATCTGTTTTTAATGTTAACAAAATTCAACGAGTCAGTTCATTATTAAATTTTTTAAAAAATCTTTACTTTTATTTTTTATAATATATTTTAATAATTCGTGCTTCAGAGACTCCATATAAAAGTGTTAAATTTTTTGGCAAGCTCGTCCTAGAGTTTAATAAAATTTGTCGGATAGTTTTCAAAATCGAATAATTTGTTATTATGCAGAACATATTTATTATTCGATTTTATCTAAATAGTCCGCGAACATTTTATTCTTTTGACTACTGCTCGATGGAAAAGTTGTAATTCAAAGCGAGAGATCGGGCTCGGACGAGGAGAGAGCTTTTAAAGGCCGTGCACGCTCCGTTCTGCATCTTGGTGGCCGGCTGGTCGGATATCGTCTTACGCGTCGGTCTCGACCGCGCGATGTATTCCTCAAACTTCTGCTGCGCCCGCGAGTCTAGAAAATCCGCGAGCTCTAGCTTGCGTGCAAATAGCGAGATCGAGGAAAATTCATCGATCTTTCGCGGTCATGGATCATCGAACCGCGCGCGACAAAGTCGAACGCGAGACGAAACTTTTTTCTCGATGGAAAATCAATAAAAATTGCGGCACCATTTTTTTTTATCGGATCCTGTTACTCGCGAGATAACGCTGAAAATTTCTATTCCTTATTTTTTTTCTCTCTCTTCTTGTTTTTCCTCATATTTTATTTGTCACTGATTTCACGAATACGTCTGGCGAGCTTGTAATTCGATGCTTTCGGTTTTGTGTCGTTTTTTTTTTCATTCTCTTCCTACATCCGAGAATTTTTGTTCTCTCAGACGTGGCAGAGACGAAGAATTTTTAGTGGCGAGATAAAATTTGAGAAGTTTTTTCACCGTTTCGTGTACTAATTTTTGCTTTATATTTGTACAAGGCTGCGTGTAAGTGCGAAATGTAAAAAATATGCGTATGTTTAAATCGTGGTTGAAATAGAATGTTCGAGAGCTTCGCAACTATGAACAGTCTGTTATTCAGCAAAGTCTGAGTCACAGACTAAAAATAATGGAGTCTCTTAGCAGTGGCATTTTTTTTATCAATATCTCTCCCCTTGCGTTTTGCAATTTTTGTTCCGGAATGACATAAATTTTAAAATAATTGTATTTTAAAAATTTCGAATAGTTTTGCCCTGCTCTTACTTTTCTTTAAAAACTGACGAATCAATGTACAGTTTTGACGCATTATTATAATGAATTGTTTTAAATTTCTTTGAAAAAATTTTTTTGACTATATATTCCAAATTTTTTCAATCTTGTCTGCAATCAAGAATTTAAAAAATTGCTTAATAAAGTTTATTTCCGACAGCAAGTTATTATTCATTTAAGAAAATTAAAAAAAATTATTAAGAGAAATTATTATTACAGAAAATTACATAATTATTTACTTTAGTGGTTAATACCCCCGGATGATCCCAGGAATAGCATATTACAAGGACAATTAAATCGGAGGTGTGAAACCCTAAAGTAAATAATTTCCGAAAATTATTTAAAAATTCTATATTTTGCAAAAAAATAAATAACAAATCGATCATAAGAATTCTACTGTTTCCACAATGAAGGGGAGTGACTCCTTTTTCGATACGACACACAGCTGTTGAACTACCTTAATGCAATGTTAATAAAAGCATAATAAAATCTGATTAAATCCTCCACGATAAAAAATGTTGAGCAATGAGTTTCGGATGGTGCGCTCAATTGAAATGCAAAACTCTTTTTTTTTTGCAAATGACCGAGTCTTCTGGACGTCCTTGATGCGGAACGATCCTTAAAGGTAGAAGTCGACCCTCGAACGTTTCGCGACCCGAATACTCAGGGACCTTGGCCACGATCGGTTCGGTAGGAGACTCCGAACGCGCGAATGTCTCGCGATTTTTTGCCACACGTCGAGGGTAGACGATCTTTTATGGAAGTATTTAAAATAAACCTGCTCCCTTTTCACATCCTCTCTTGCATTTTTTCCCTCCACCGGGACTCCTTTTTCGATTGAAAAAAAAAAACTTGAATCTTCGTCGACAAATTTGGATCGGATGGAAGGTCGAAAAATTGGCACACGCGAGTATACAGGGTGACCGATAAATCTGTAACGATCTGATCGAATTCTGTTCATATCGTGTGGAAAAAAATCGACTGAAAATTCTCTATTTTCATCAGTTTTTATGATGAATTTGAGTGATTAAAAAAGTCTTGACATTCTATAGATAGCTTTTTATTTTTTATTAACAAAAATGATTTCTTTGTCAATAGTGCACTATTTTGGCAAAATCAGTTTAAAGAAAAAAATCAGTGTATTTTTACAGTTAATACTGTCCACAAATTTATAATTTTTTTGATTTTTTGTTCTGAATCTTATATTTTATGGTCCACTACTAGAAATTATTTTTTTTTAATAGAATCATTTCAAAGATCTTACTTTGATAAAAAATAATATTAAAAAAACTTTGCCAAATCTATATATTTCATAATTCCTCTAAAAGTTCCCATTTATTTTATAATACTACGCAAAAAATATCATTAAATTATTTTTCGGCTTCTAGATCGGTACGACACTCCATAATTTTATTTCTTTAAAGCTCCTTCAATTTGTTAAAAAATTTGAATTCGATTTTTTCCATCGAAATGCGATGGACAATGAACAAAGCTTGAAAAAATTCGATCTGTTGTAGATAAGTCTAGGTGTATAGATAAAAAAGTTATAGATAAAGAAGGAGGTCGAGAGAAGCAGTCGGAGCGTGAATAAGAATTGTCCGGGTCGTAATTTTTTCGTAGATTGCTGATAGAGAAAAAGTGAGGGAGAGAGAGAGAGACTTCGGCGCAAAGAGCTTTTACAATGGCTCCACTCGCATTATTTCGATCGGGCGGTGTGACGGTGGCGAGTCTCGGCCCGTTAGCGAGGACGTCGAAAATTATTTTTAGTCCTGACTATTTTGGTGAGCGCCAGGCAAAGAGAACGAGAGTCAGAGAGGAAAAAGTTTAAGAGAAAAAAAAAAGAGAGGAAAACTCGCGGCTCAGCGACGTTGAAATTCTCCGACTGCTCTTCGTTCCTTCTCGGATACTCCCATTCTACACACTTTGGTTTTATTTTACTTTGTATTTACAGTGAAAGCAAAAAAAGCGCAAAATAGATTTACCAGGAATTTTTTCGCTGTGCTAGAAAATTTTTAAATTTCACTTTCTAATGTCCAAAGTTTATAGTTTGGGTTCAGAAATGTGTTTATGCGTATGCTTGTATGTTTTTTCGCTGAGAAAATCGGAAATGAATGTGGCTCGGGCCTAGGGAAAGAATTTCGTTTCCGAGATCGAAAATCGAGAACGCGCCAGTTATATTTTTGGATATCTGAAATGAGGAGCGAGAATCAACGCACTATTTATAAAATTCTTCATTTTGCTATTTCGCAATGGTTTCCTAACCGACTTTCCTATGCCCCGAGAACGCATGTACCGGAGAGTATATTCTAGAGCTTTTAATGACGCGAAGAAATTTTGACACGGATTTACTTATCTCAATTCCAATTAAATATTTTCAAAAGTAATCAGGAATTCACCAATATTTTAATTCACGTAAAATACGCATAAAAAACGTATTTCAATGATAATTCAAGAATAAATATAGTTTATCTATTTTTCATAATTTATTAAACTAATGTGTATTATTAAGTTGCTTTTCTATCTTTTCTTTTTTCGAAAAGAAATTCTTCTCATTTTTTAATTGGATTCTTTCAAATTGTATTTAATTAATTTAATTGATAATTATTTTTTTATTAATAAAAAACAATTAAATGTGAAAGATTAAAATAATTGAAAAAAATAATTTTAGTATTTTAATAGATAAATACATAAAAGTTCAGCCATATAATTTAGACATGATCTATTTAAGCTCGTCTAGTCAACAACTTTTTTCACCACTTTGTTTTTTGAAATTTCTCAAATTACGCAACTGGACCAGATTCCCGTCTCGGTAGGCAAAAACAAAACAACTCTAACGACCTGCAATATTGTACATTGAGAATAAAAACGTGTTGAAGACTTGACGAACACAACAAAATATCGAATTGTAGAACAACAAAATAAATACAAAATAGTGTTAATTAAATTATTAACTAAATTAAAAATACAAATGCAAATTATATTGTGTCGTCTAAGTTCATCAAAATAATTCACCAACAAATTTTTATTCTAAAAATATATATTTATTCTAAATGCATATAGAATCACTAGAAATTCCTTCTGAATTTACGAAAATGATGACTTAATTAAGTTTCAAATATTTCTAATATATAGATCAGTAGCAAATCACTTTAATGTTTGTTACGAAAGTTGTACTACATTATGCAAAAATTTTTTAAACTACACAGAAAGAAATTTATTATGAAAAATTACTGTTTTTTTTATTGTAGTAACTATGTGGTAATTTTCAAGGCTTATAGTACGAAGTATAGTAATTTTAATTACAAAAATTATTAGATCATTTAAATCGATTACGAAAAATCTTACCAATAATTTGTTGTCCACGGTCTTGACGACGATTTCCTCGGGCGTATATTGTGAGACGTCGAATCTGAGCTTAAGCATTTTGTTGTCGCCTTCATCCTGAATGAGCGGACTGTTCAAACCATCCAGCCAGGTGCGAGAGTCGTGTTGAGGACTGAGAGAACTGTTCTGAGTCGACTGTTGGGTCGTCGTGCTAAAAATTTAAAAGAACATCATTATTTTATTGTTAAAATTAATTTTTGCTCGAATTATTGATATTAATATACTTTGCGAATACAAAATTTGTTGGAAATTTCAATTTTTTTTGTTTAACGTGTTTTTCATTTAATTGTTATTTTATTAAGTACAATTTTAACAATAAAAATAATTTTCTTGCTATGACTTTAAATGTACTACTATTTATTTATACTATTAATTAAATCCATCATACAATTAAAATTATATTTCGTTGGCTATATTCAACAAGATAATTCAAATTTCAACAAATTTTTATTCTCTGTGCATTAAATTGTCTATGAAAAATATATTTGTTATTTCACATTTTACATAATCAAATTATAAAAAAATATATGTTTACATCATGTTTTTAATGTAAAGCACTGAAAAAATGTATTTATTTTTCATAGACATTGCTTTGTGACAATTTTTAATTTTTACAGATGTAAAGAATTGACGAAGAACAATTCTATGAATCGTGCAGCATTCGTGAGATGATCACGATGAGTTGCTACAATAACGTGAAAATAATTAAAAATGGCTGACACTTGACACATAGAGTGCTACCTAAAAAAAAAATAAAGAAGAAGATAGAAAAAACGTGTGTTCGATGGTTTGTATTTTTTAAATAAATGAAAAAAAGCTCTACGAGCCTACGATATAGTAGTACGGCGACAATGAGCTACAAAAAGAAGCCAATTCTTTTTTAATGAACCCTGAAAACCTGAAAAAAAACTGGCTCGCTAAAATTAATCTCGTGATCGAAGATCGGGAAGTCGTGATGATCGATGCTTCTCGGCCAGCAACTTTTTATTAATTGACCATTAAATAACCGCTTCGTTAACCGAGACAAAAGGTCGAGAGCGTCGTTTCTCGTGTGCGAAATAATATTGGAGAAAAAAATCATTGCCTGGCGCATTTCGTGACGTCCATTGCTCCGGATCGTTAGCAGCACTCTACAAGCGTTCGATCAATTTTTAGCCAGAAACTCATCAACGATGTATTCCATGCCAAAATATTCTCTGAATCGTTAAAAAAATTTCGAAATGCGTTTTCCAAGTAACAATTTTCTTGTGAATTTGAATTCAATTTTTATTAAATATTTTTTTTTAAACGAACAAAATGTTTGAAAATTTTGAAAAAATTTAATAAAAGAATTTTAAATGGCTCGAAATATTTTTTTAGAAATAATTTGAAATATATGTGTTAATTACTGATGAGAAAATTTTTATAAATACATGGAATATGTCGTATGAATTTTTCAAATAAACAAAGCTTAGTATTTTTTCTAGTGTGCAGGATTAGTGACCATTTTGTGAAAAAATGGCAGTGTATTCGTGCAAGGATTAGTAAATTAAGATCTGAAAAATTAGCCAAAAGGTGTGGAAACTCGAGAAACGAAAAAAATGCGATTTTCCAATGGAGCAGAATGTTCTTCTTCCTTCGTATTCTCTCCGGAATGGCGATATTTCTGGTGCTATCGAAGGCTCTAAGGGGGGACATTTAGCGTCACCTGGAGAAAGTGTCGAACATGGATCTCTTTGGTTGGCTGGATTGAGCAGGATCAGCCTTGTCCCAGCCCTCCGTCTTCGAGGTTGTGGTCCGGTGCTCGCTGCTGCTCGTATGATGCCGGCTGGGGTGTTACATTTTTCATTACATATATATTTATATTTATACAATAAATATACATACATATGTAGACAAGTTAATAAGAAAGTAGCGATTAGTCAGACCGAGACTGCAATAACCAACGAATATGAGGAAAGAAAGTATATAGAGAATATTGCATCGGAGCGAGGGACAACGGAGCACGCATTATTTTTTCAAACTTCAATTATTTAAGCTTTCGATTAGAAAATTTCAAAAGATATACTACAAAATTTTAAAGAAAGTTGAAAAATCGTCGCGTCAACTTTTATTTACTTATCACTTACTCCGATCATTTATTTGAAATCGAGTGAGTAATTAAATTGAATATTTACACAGATTATATTATATATAATTTGGGTTAATTTAATAAATATTGATTTAAGTTTTTTAGGATTTAAATTTTATAAAGTTTCAAAACATGTTCTTGTAAACTTTGTAACGAAGATATTCGCGATTGATGTTCAAATACTCTGTTCATTAAGTTTTGTATTAATAATTATTTTATTCATTATATAATAAATTTTTAATGGCTGCACGATTGAAAATTTATTTTTGCATTTTTTAATTTTAGTAAATATACAGCACGCGTAAAAAAATCATGAAAAATAATTGGACTTGACTTTCAAGACATTAATATCGCGTGAATGATTATAGTTCCGATATAAAACTGAATTTTAAATGAATTATTTTTACAATCAAAACCAAAAAATGAAAACTTTCGGTGGGAAAAAATTTGAAAACTGTAGCAAAATGAAAAATGAAAAATAATTTTAATTTATCGCATTTAATTTTAAGTGTAAATAAGTAATTAAACAAAGTTCTTCGTCACTTCGCGTTTTTCCCCCCTAATTTCGTCAAACTGGCATCCGGAGAATCTAGACGGTGGATAATTTTGAGAATAAAACGAAGACGAGGACCGGATACTCGGAGAATCTTCGTCTGGACGCCTATTCATAGTCTCGCTCTAGATAAGTCCAAATTTACGCTTTTGAGACTCTGTACACAACGGCTTTTCTGCACCGAGGTCAGCCCGGCTGGGATTAAGCGCCCACCGGAAGTCGCGACCTTCTTCCGCGACAATATTTTCATATTTCAACATTTTTTTATCAATCCCGAGTCAATAAACAATAAAAATTGACTATAATATACAATAAAATAAAATAAATGTGTTAAAATATAATGAAAATAAAAAATTAATAAAAATATTCACGAAGAAATGATTAAAAATATTGGCTAAAAATGATGAAAATGTGGATGAACGGTGGGAATTTCAGTTTACGGATGGATCGAGCTATCGTGGGAGCGAGCCAGGGAGATCCGCTAATAAACGTGTCATGAATATGTTGCTAGCTCAGGCTGCTGATCTGTTTGAACTCCGTTAGCGCGACTAAAAGTGTCCGAGGGCGTGGAACCCGCGCGGGTTGCGGGGCTGGCTAGCTCGCAAGCATGACAAAACGTTTACTCTCCTTTTAGTCGCAACGAGGCCAATGTGCTTCGAATACTATTGCATGATCTCTTTTGCTCTTGAAGTGTAAATTTATGGATCTTGGCTTCCCCAGCATTAAATTGAAAAAAAAAAATTTATTCAATTTTTATAGTTTGCTGAGTTTTAAACGAATTTTACATTTCATCCGAAACGTGTCTATGAGAAATTAAGATAGATCGATTATTTGTTTGACCTAAGGTGGTTCGATCATCAAGGAGAATCCAACTGTGTCATTCCTGAAAACGAAAAGCTCGACTCTTGTTTTTCATTAAAATAAAAACAGAAACAAAATTTTGATAAAATTAAAAGAAAATTTATCTTTTAAAGTTTTAACAATTAAAAAATCAATAAATGACAATTCATTCACGTTTGATTTGCCTTAATGATCGAACCATATTATATATCATTGTTTCCAATGAAAATAAGTTTTTATCCTATGCTTAAAAATTTGTATTTGAGGGTATTTAGCATAACATACTACGTATCTTTCGTAGCATGATTGCTAATAATCATTGCTTGTAGTAATATTTTTAATATAATTGAATTATAGATTTTTTCATTATCATTTTATAATTGTCAATAAACTTTAAGAATCTCATAATTAAAAAACAAAAAAGTCAAATTTGACTACGCTTCAAAAATAGCTTAATCACACATTAATCATAATCAATTTATTTACTAAAGGGAAAACAAATGCAGCTGATAAATAATTTAAAAATTTTTAACCTTTTGTTTATTTTTGCAGATACGAACTTTCTAATCTCTGCAAAATGTTGCATAATTATTTTTCGGTACTTCAAAAATTATTCTTCATATTTCTGTAAAAGTCTATAAAAGCACGTGTGTATAAAACTAAAATTTTATTAAATTCAGTATATTTTGGATGTAAAGGGTCAACATCCTTGACAATTTCGTGAAGTGAATATTTTTCGAGATTTGTTATTTGCTCGAGAAAATAATAATGGTGGTTCGCTTTTTTTCGAGGAACGCGTTCGTGGTCGAATCGAATATTCTTCAACAGAATAAAAATGAGAGATGTTCGAGAGATTGACAAAATCGTGCAGGAAGGAGAGAGCGAAAGAGAAAAAAAAAGAAGAAGAATCCTTTTGTCGCGTTAGCTCGCTTTCTCCCTCTCATCGGGCTCTCGAGATCGAGATTTGCTTCGGAGCTTTGAGCCGAACGGGACTTTGCGGACCCAGTAGGAATGCGAGAGAGGTCTCGCGAGGTCGAGCCGATGCTATTCGCCTCCCACGATTTAGCTGGATAAGTCCACAGAGCCGCTCGATTTTCTATCTTTCTCTACTTTTTCGTTCGTCCTCATCGTTTTTTTTTCATTTTTTTTTCATCGACAATATATAAATCGATAACGATACTAAACATTTTTATGATTTCTATACAAATTGTTCACACTTCTCGAAAACAATTTTTACTTTTTTTATCGTTTATTCTTACAGGTTTTTCTAAAATAAGATCTTGGCAGATCATATCGATTGAATTCTTCCTTTAATGTCAAGAATGTACCATGATAAATTCTACAAGAGGTTATTCGCATATGCAAGAAGGAAATTGTGTACGAAAAATTACTATTCTATATCATATTGTGATAACAGGCTAGAAATTAAAAAATTTTTTTTCATATAAGCCATACAGATTTTAATCATTTTTATGGTCGATCTAGTTATTTTTTCAATCAGTATTAAAATAACAGAATTTTTTACCTATAAAAAATTTGTATAAAAAGGATTTTATAAAATAGAAACTGATCATTTTTATAATCAATATTAGTATGTAAAATTTATAATAAATGAATTAATTAAAAACTGTTACCACAGTACAAAAAAATAACAAAATAGTAATTTTTTTGTATAAAATTCTTTCAGTGTATACAAGTCAACGAGCTGAAGAAATAAGCAATCCCTCCCTGCTCCAGGCACTTATCTTCCGTAATTAAATATTATGTAATTCCGCATTCCCCGACGTAGTCTTCGGCAGATTGCCTTAGTCATACTTCGATGAGATAATCCCTCCAACTTAATTGTCCATAACCAAGTGCCTTCGTGATTTCGTTTAAATTTCAATTAATGTACAATACATTAGAAGCTTGCTTGACTTGTTACTGCTAATTTTCATTGTTTAAGCAATTAATTTACCATTGATAATATAATAACCAACGAAAAAATAGATTCTTTGCTCTTTACAAATTTCATATATCCTATCCTATATTAAAAAAGACATGAGGCCTCTAATCGATTCATCAGAATAGAGCGTATTATGCGAAAGGGCATTAACTTTTGACTAATCATTACTCATTAAAAAGAAAATTCAATGTGCTCTACTTTGGAAATAATGACATTGATGTTTGAATCATTCATTTCGTCTTGCAAAAATTTTCAAGAATTACCTATTATCAAGTCGATGTCGTCGAAGACACGAAATGATATCGCCACATGAAATTTTGGGATTTTCCTATTTTCGATTCTGAAAAAATTAGGCTGGAGATCCTTGAACGCTCTAAATTTTCTCAGCTCATGTGAGAAAAACATGCAACACAACTTTCTATTATTTATATCAAATGTACCTGGGCAAATATACCTGAATAGTTCGGGGATCGTAAACATTAAAAAAAAGAGAGAGAAAATTTGTTGAACGTAAACGAGGAAAAAAAATTTTCAAATTAACGTTAATCCCTCGGTCATTAATTGTTTCCATAGTGATCGGTCGAGGTCGAGTGAAAAACCGATTAAGGTTTTAATTGTTCGCTTTTATGATGAAATTTTGAATCAGTAGGCCGCTATAAAGTGCCGGGGTAAGACGTGTCGAATCTCGGCCAGGTAGTTCGTTACCGAAAAACATATTTTATAGAAATTCGACAATAAGTTCAATTGAGTGTGGTTCCAGTCATTTTCAATCATACGAAAAGTGAATAGTGTTTATGGGTTTTATTTTATAATATTTTTTCGAAATATACTTCAAAAAAATGTCGGTGTGGATGAAAGTGCTGTCCAGTTGATGCAAATAATCTCGATCCCGCTATTTTATTCTACATATAGTATATAATTTATTCCGTTACATATTAAACGTATGTAGTTTTTTAAATTCGAACGAATAGTTTTTTAATAGCGGTTTTGCTTTGAATAATTAGATTTTTCATCATAAATTATTAGTCCTATATATTTTCATTTAACCATGTATATTCGATGGTCCGATTTTTAACTTAATTTAAAAAATACAAAAAAATATTGAGTTTTGTGTGGTGTGGTGGTGAAGTGAAGTGCGACGCCCACGAAACATACTGAGCAGAAAATTTGGGAGATTCGCATCGTCTCTATGAATCACTAAAAATGAATAAAGCTGATTTCGTCAAGAGAAAGGTAAGACATCGCTAATTGAAAATTTTATGGGTCTAAACAAGACCCAGTGTTCTCAAAAAAAATTCGCACAATTTTTTGAAATTTTTTATTTTATTTTAAAAACTTATTGAATCAAATATCCTATTTTAAAAAAGACAAAGTCTATAACCAATTCATCGGAATATGGCCTATAGGTTATATAAAATATGCGCCTATAGAAGAATCGTAAAACGGCCGCGTTGTTGCTCGTGTATATGAAGGAATTTTGAGATAAATTTTTTTTTCCAATACTGACGAAATGTCAACTGACACTTTTAAAAAATACATTTTTAAAAAGTTATTATTAGTTTTTATTGTTATAAAGTTATATTTTTAAATAATATTTTTTGTTATTGAAATAATTTTTTAACATTGACAATTATGTTTGACGAATATTGCAAATTTCGTAAAAGAATTCAGATGGCAAAGAATTTAGATGAAAATGATAAGAAAATTTGGAATTCTTGACACGTTCGTCTCGACCCTTGAAAATTGATGAGGTGAGCGGTTACCCTGGCAATTTCTTCCGAAGCCAGGATGCTCACCTGCACCGGAAGTATAGACCGGGCAGCTTCCTGCTGGCGCTTTTACCATCGGAGTGAAGCGATGCTTTTTATAACCTCCGCTTTTTACGCCTCGGCAGGCTCGAAGCTTCTCCTTATTCTCTCCCGCGGTCTTTTTCCTTTCCTCGTGCCGCCCACTTTATGCTACCTCTTACAAATTATATCTTATCTCCGTTTTCTTCACGAAATAAAATAAAACGGGAGAGAAAATCACAGGAAAGGCACGCGTCGATGTAATTCAATCGAGGAAGAAGCAAAACTCTTTTTCGTCAAGCGAATTACAATTATTTCGTTCAGAAAATTTAAATCAACTTTTTAATTTAATCTATTTAACATTCAAAATAATCGTGTGTTACTTATTATATTTGACTCCAGTATTTTATTCTTTTCCATATATTAACAGGAAAAAACGGTTAAAAAATTATTTTCACAAATAATTCCGAAAAAAAATATTTAAAAAAATGTACCATGTATATTTGTTCTAAAAATCATTCATTAGATAAAAATAGCAAAAAACCATAATAAATATAATCATAAATAATTACGATAAAAATATGTAATTATTATTTTTCGTTCAACAATTTAAAAAAAAATGTTTGGGAAAAGAAAAGATGTTCGTAAAAGTTTTCAATCGAGGTAAAAATGTGTAATTGCGCGACGGTGTCGGAAATTTATTCGACAATTTGCATGTGAATCTCGCGAGTGTGCGATCTCCAAATAAGATGAAGAGGCTTGGAAAAATAAGTCTTGGAGTGTGAGGCGTATTGTAAACACGTCTCAATTCGGATGCTTACGCATTTTATTATGAAATGCGTCGAGTTCCGTCAAGGCTCTTTTCGTTACATTGCAAAACGTTCGTTTCACCAGGATCGCAGTCCCGGAGAATATTTTTTCCGTATAACCGACTTTTTTGCGTCTTGAATATGCATGAGAGTGGATAAGTCTGATCAAAACTCGCGGTGACTACTTCTCGATCGGATCGCCCGAAAACCATGTTTGTTCCGCGTCTCGCGAGCTCTTACATCATTTCCAATTTTTTCCAACTAGAAGTCACACTTTTTTCTCAGCTCTCGTATATATTTCTCAAAGCTCTCATTACAATATTTAGTCTCCAAAAAAAGTTAATGATGAAACGTATAAAAAATAAAGAAATTCACAATTTCGACGCGACGAACTTCAACATTTTGTCGCAACAAAAGTATCGGACTAAAGTGACTGGGATTTGGTACAGACCTTCTGGAGAGGTTCCTGAGACAGGATGAAAAAATTCAAGACCTACACTTGATCCGTGTCGGAGTTATTTAAATGGGCAGGAGAATATCGCGTAGGCATCGTCTGCACGGAGCTCATGGTTTTTATTTCATTCTGTTGCACGTGGGTGTAGAAAAAGCCTGAGGGGCTCGAGAAAGAGGTTTACGGAAGTGAATGAGTGATGGAGTTATGCGTGCAAGTTCTCGGACGAAGGGAACCGGAGTAAGAGCGAGAGAGAGAGAGAGAAACTCGTTTCCTCTCTAATCCTTCTCTCCGATCGTTTTACTCTCTCTCTCTCTCTCCCTCGGCCTCTCTCGTTTACTCCTCAATTTATGTATCACGTGCAACACGCGAGCCAGACTTATTGAAGAAGAAAAAATGGACACGAGAGAGAGGAAAGGACCGAAAGGGTGGGGAGAACTTTGAAGATTTCTTCGTAAACGTCAAACGCTTCAGTTTATGATCACGAACCGGTGGGACATCGATTTATTCAGATTGTTAAAAAATTTGGTCAATCTTTACAAGTCTGTAACTCCACTCTAAGATTTTGAAAAAAGTTTTTTTTTTACTTAAAATAGTCTGTCATCACGACAGTCGATCAAATGTTTCATTTTTGTCTAACATAAATGACTAAATATATTTGGTCCATTAAAATTTAGTTAGAATGTATGAAAAATTTAAAGAGGTTTTATAAATAAACTTAAAATTTCACGTTTTATTTTTATTTATTTATACAGATATTGAAAATATTTTATTGATATATCAGATTTATTAGTCTCCCTGTCAAGTAATACATTTTTATGACTGGTGAACATCACTCTGCATGAAAACTTTAAAAGTAGGGCTAATATCGCGATTTATTTTTGGAAGTTCTCGGAACGGGCAAAGTTTCAGGCGTCACACGTCATTACGAGTTGTTGCAGTCTCGGAGTTTAATCAACCAGAAACCAATATATACTCTATTTCCTGCCATCAAAAGTCTTCGCGGCGCGTTCAACATTTCTCATTCTTTTGAACTTTCTTCAAAATCACGATAGTAGATTCCACTACAAAGTATCAATTATACTTACTATTTTTAACAATTAAATAAATTTTTATAGTAATCTTTAATTCATTTTCAATCCGAATTAACAAAACATGGAATTCTAATACTCTGTCTGAGAACCAATTGTAATAGACATTTTTTAAAAATTTATTAGTCCCATAATTAAAATTTATTTAGTCCCATGATAGTTGATATACAGTTGTCGATATAAATTAAGATTTATTACACACTCTCTTATCTCGGTGTTCATCGATACAATAAAATGCTACTAAAAAAATGATTGGCACTTGTCAGTCATTCTTCGCGAGTTGAAATGATAATAACATTAGGAATGTGTACAGTATTAGTTTTTAAACAACGTGTGTATAAATTTGGAGCAAAAAATTATTTTGATATAAGCTGTGATTTAAAATGGAATAATAAGCGATTCAAATCAGGCGACAATGAAATGACGCAACGGTGTGTACCGACGCAATTACGTACCGATACCGAATCGTAGTTTTGTGACGAGGAGGATAGAGATCTTCGTCAAGCAGCATTTTTATGCGTCGTCAATATTATTATCTTTTTTTTTTTAATTATATTTATGAATCGATAATTTTTTTTTCATCAAATTTTGGGATCGACAGCGTGTTGCTCTGTTCACCCTGTGGCCAACAAATGACGGACGTTTGATCTCAGAGACGGAAGTTAGAACGATCCAGTCTAGACGATGTTGGAAAAATGACTGCGCAAAAAGATCGCATTCGCGTTTTGCCGCGATCTTTCATGAGAGAACACCGGTGGGGATTCAATTGCTCAAACGGATCAGTGGACCGCGCGACTCATCCTATCATAAAAATACACCTTTCCGCTATAAATATTTCCGAACATGTAGGTTATTTTAATTTCAAGCTCAATTTTCGACCGTCCAAACCACTTTTCTCTCGTTATTTTCAATGCTATACATTATTATCGCTAATTCTCACTTTTAAGTCATGATACGTTTTAATATCTTTGATATATTTTTTTTAACTTTTCTGTTTTAGAAAGTAAAGGTTGTTTTAAATTTAAACTCAATTTTCGACCAACCGTATTGCGAACTACTTTTCTCTCTCGTTATATTTGATGCTATTACTATCATTTTTTTTTAAATTCTTGCTGTGTAAAGCTTTAAAGTGAAAAGTTTTAGTGTCTTCGATTCGTTTAAATTTTCTTCTTTATAGTCCGTTTTTATTTTAACTTTAATTTTCAATCGAGCGATTTACGAACCACTTTGCTCTCATTATTTTCATTATTATTTAATTTTCAGTGTGTATAAGTTCGTCACAATAAGTTTGAAAGTCTTCAAGCTTTTCGCTGTGAACATTCTCGAATATACAAATTATGTCAATATTACGTTTCAGTTTTTCTTTTGTTTTTTTTTAAGCTGTTATTATAATTATAATTATTTTATTTTTAATTTTATTTTAAAAATAAATATGACGTGGCTACTGAGTCACGTCATGATGAGTTTGAATGTTATCGAAAGTGTTTTTGAAACTATTTTCGTCTGCTCAATCAAAGTTGATCTTGTTCAACGAAACAAAAAAATCAGTCTTCAGAATTTTCTCGAGAGCGACTGTTTTTTTCTTTGCTTTTTTTGTCACACGTATCGAGAGCTGGAAAAGACGGTTATCATCATGATTTTTCATCTGTATTGTCAGTTCGTTACAACATGCTGGTCTCTTTCCATCTCTCTCGCAAATAAAATGCGGCGAGGTTGCATAGCTGACGTAATCAACGTAACCAAGCGTCATTAAAGTCATCGACGCGTATTTCTCCATTATCATGCAAATACAAGTTAACACACATCGTGTCCTCAAAAAAAATTATCGACGCGACAAAGGCACGTAAAAAACCTTCTCTTTTTTCTGTCGATTCACCAATTCGTCAATACTGTCTGTCAAGAACAAAAAAAATATTCTTTAATCATTGGAGTTATGATTAAAAAATTAACAAAATAATAAAGTCTTTAAAAAAAAAATTATTTTGGTGAATGTTTGGAATAAAAGTTCTACGCAGTATCAGCTGCATGGCTGTACTTTTTTCGATCGTAGACGAGTCGTTGCTTGGTACGCAGAAGAGGGAGATTTTCCCCTGTAGAAAATTGGGGTTGAGATTTATGGTCGCAAGGGTGTTCTTTATTTCAGTCTATATATGTATAGGGATGGATTCTCAGAGTTTCCCTTTTCTGCGCAATTTCGACTCTTCCGTGTGTTCCATAATCCAGACTTTTGCTCGAAGGACGAACGCAAATACGAGATACAACAAAATTATACGAAATGAGACGAGATTATACAATAAGATGTACAAAAATATTTCGAGGGAACGAGAATTCGTGTTGATTTCGCGAATAAAAACGTCGCTCTCGAGGAACAACCCTTTCAGAGACCATGCAATTTTTTTTTTCGAATACGAGCACGAAAGTCGCAAGATACGTATCCATTTTCACCCCTTTCGAAAGAACCCTTTTATCCTGCTTCCCGAAAGGGTACGAGTCAGAAACCGACCGAGTGACTACGTGATAAAAAGGGAACTCTCGAGTGAGACTGACGTAGATATGAAAAATCATTCAAAGTATTTTTTCTTTTATTTTAGTCTGGAGCACGAAAGAGATAAATTTTTGTATCATCAATATTATTATTATTATTATTATTATTTTCAGAAGTTCAGTATTAAACAATATGGAGATTGTAAGATTATTGACGCTTAAATCGTAAAATTCAGATTTCGTCTTATTTTTGGCAAAATTAATATTCTAGGCCACCTCACGCATAAAAGGTAAATTGAATAGAATTGAAAAACGATGAAAAATGACCAACTTTTGATATTATGTTTTCGAAATTTGAAAATGGGTTGTAAGAAATTGAAAAATATTTTATTGAATGATTTCAGAGTTATCAGATTGAATTCTTAGATTCTTAACATTGCTTTTGAGAGGAAATTCGTATATATGATTTATCAAATTTATTTGATATATCTAATTTATTGTTTTGATAATAATAAGTTAAAATCTTTGAAAAATTACATTTAATTTTTTAATTTCGAATTGTTTGAACAATACCGAGTGTCACAATTGTTTTAAAAAGTGTTCTCGAACTGTTGATTGATATAACAAAGCTAACAGGATAAAAGTTGACAAATTTATTGCAATAACATGAATTCTTTATTAACGAATCATAAAAAAACTCTTTCTTGTAAGCAACAGTATTTCAAATCGTTCTTTAAATAAATTTGTACCACTTTGACTATCATTATTCTTGCTTCTGCTATCATGTTTATAATCAAGAAATTTTAATGGAAAAATTCTCATCGGAACAGAATTTGTTGAAAATGAACTTTTAATGAAGTAGTGTCATCGATGGAGGATGAAAAATAAGGTAAAAAAAACATTTTGACAGCCCTCCGTAGAGTTTGGCCGAGCTATAAATTTCATTCTGAAAAAAATGACTTCCTGCTTGGGCGAGATTGTGAAAAAAAGTCGTAGGAGACCCTTCGTTGCACCGAGACCTTTCCCGTCTGTGAGTCATCGCGTCTGACAATCATTTCCATGAATTAAATTAATTCCGCGGAGTGCACCGTTCATCCGGCAATGAATTAAGACGATATATCTCGAAGATACGTATCAATATCGTGTTAAATAATTATTATCGTGCCACTGCACTATTACGAGGAGAAATAAATTTAGACAGAAAAGGCCAAATGACACAGAACAAGAAAATACGAATGAAAATAATAATAATCATTATTAAAAGAAAAAAAACGGGGAATCGTCAGTATGACGTTTCGAGCTCGCGCCAACGCGATTTTGAATCCAAGGAAACAATTGAATCACGTTGCACGTGAGGTAAGAAAATTTGTGGGAAGAAAACACGAGAAAAACTTTTTCCAAGATCGTCAATTCCGTATCTGACTCATCAGTCAGATCCAAATTTATAGAAACTCCCACGCACTAGAAACATTCTCGAATCGTATTCTCGTATAATCTTCGTTAATATATGTTTTCTCTCAAGAAAGTGATTTGCTGTCGTCGCTCGCATTTCTTTATCGAACGCGCTTCATAATTTCTCCTCGATTACGCGTTTTATCGTTGAATTTTATCAGAATACTCGACGCAGGTTTATTTTCCTATCTTCCAAAGTGTTACACAAATCTCTTAACTTGTTGCTTCCAGGCTGGCATTGCCAAGATTTTCGAGCAGTCTCGTTTGGCCCTCGGCTTGCTTTTTTCTTTATCTTTTTTATCATTATCTTCATCAACGAGATAAAAAGAGAGTGTACAAAAAATTAAATTATTTCTGTATAAAGGGCGAATCAGAAAATAGAAAAATACAAAGAATCAACGTAAAATTGATGTGTAGCATTTTTCGTTTCGTGATTATAATCGATAGATCAAAAATTAAAATATAATTAAGAAAAAAAATAAAATGATAATAATGGAGAAACCGTCGTAGGAATCGTATGTAGTATATTTTTTTGCAACAATAGTGCTACAGAAAAAAAAAATGTTTTTCAGAGAAAGTGAAAAATGATTGGATAAATAGCGAGGGACGAACCTCGTGGTGCTCTTGAAGAAATTACTCTCGCGGTTCATGAGCTCGCTACGGAATTTCGACATCTCGTCCTCCATCTTCCTCATCTCGGCGTCGAAGCGTTCTCGTATGTTTGAGAATTCGGTGTCGATGACGCTGAAGTCACCGAGTTTGATGGGAATGTTGCGTTTGATACCACTGTCAGCCATTTTTTTTTAATATTTCAAAATTTTATCGTTCGCTCTTTCTATTTTTTTTCTTTCTCTCTCGAAAATCGATGTCTTTTTTCACTTGAACACAGCCACTCACTGACTCTACGGCAGAAATGAGAAATTTTCGATCTTCGTAAATTCGTCGAAAAAAACGATTTTAAGTTGATTTGTTTTTTTTTTGTCAGTAAACAGAAAAAAAAATTCGATCTTGGACGCTAGTCGGGTTCTCTCTCGAGACTCTGAACGAGCAATGAGCGGTGCACGCCGTCAAATACTCCTTAAATAGTTACGCCGGTTTGCTCTCGCGAGTCGTGGGTGTTCGGACGAACTCGGTCGTCGTCGCTCGATTCCCCCGTTCTCTTTTTCTCTCTCGCTCTACCCACTCTACTAACTTTTTGACTCTTCTCCCTGCCTTAACCACTAACTCGCGAGGACGACTCGCCATTTATTCGTAAAAAGGACGAAAAGTAATGAAACCCCGTCAACCGAAAAATATAAAAAACTATATCGATCTGTATTTTTCAAGTTCAATCAATTTTTTTCAAATTATTATATTATAATAATATAGATGTTTTATTTGCACAACCGAATGGTTTTTTACAAAATTTACAATCTTTGCACTTTTTCTATTTTCAATCATTAACACTCTTT
>JAPYYW010001899.1:0-37781 GCA_030522545.1 Cremastinae sp. A BG-2022a | reverse complement strand
TTTTGCAAACACGTTAACACAATGCTAGCGAAGATCTGTGCAATTTTTGAATAAATTCTGTCTCAAAAAATGTCAACTGATGATTTTACATTTAGTTAACACATAAGGAAAAACTTTTCAATAGAGACTGTCTCGGTTGTACTATACTTTAAGTAAAAAATAAAAAGTAGCAAAATCGCGAACCCTAATTAATTATTCTTTAAGATCCGAAATTAGGACAGGCGTTTTTTTTTTCATCTCCCCTGAATGTACGAAACGTGTGTCCACGAGAAAAAAAAATCCAAATTTTTATGAACCGATCTAATGTATTCCCTATTGAATAGAAAATAGAATTATTGGCGATACAATGGTACATACATATATAGAAACACGCGTGAAGCGGTCTCTCTGTTTCCGTCTCTCCTCGTTGGCGGAGCTTGCCACGGAACGAGAAAGCGCGATTGCGGCGAGATAACGGTCGGAGGGATTGAAGAGCCGTGAGAAAGTAGAACGAGCGCGAGAATAGAGGATATGCCGGAGCGGAAGGAAACGCGAAAGAGGGAGCGATTCCGCGGTGTGTTTCGCCGGATATCGCCCGCTCAGTGGTCGCAACACGATAAATGTACAGTAATACAAACCTCGGTAATATACCAGCTCGTTTCTGAAACACGCGTGTACGGGCTCGGTGTATGTGAGCGAGAGCACAGAGAGATCGCCTAATTGCATAAATAATTCAAAGCGACGAGTCTCGCGAGCTTGCGAGGAGAGAATTAAGCGCGACAGTCGGGAGCACTCCCGAGAAATCCGGCGTCGCGGTAGTGATTGTCCGGAGCGGAATAACGAAGCGTCAATCCGTTATTCGTCCGTTATCACGTATGAAAACTGACAGGATTCTCGCGAAAACAGCGACGAAAGGGAAAGCGAGAGACACGCTGGCGAGATTACCTTCATTCTATTCTTTATCCATATGCATTCGAACGTATCACGATCCTCTGACCCTGATTTTATTTTATTTTCACTAAATAAATACACACACACACACACACTCATTAATAAAGCGAAATACTTTGTAATAAAATATCATTTAAGGATATTTGTGTTAAAAAGCTTAGATAATGACGATTTTTGGAAAATTTTACTTACATTTTAATAAATGATATATGTGTCAAAAATGACCTGTGAAAATTTCACGATCGGAAGCTCGCCGCTGAGAAATTATTATTAATAAATTGTGTTATCTTGTGGAAAATAAGATAACCTGATGGATTAAATTGAAAAAATAATTGCAAATGATGCAAAAATTACTCAAAAATATTAGGTATGAGCAAAAAAAGAGTTTTTATTCTTCGGAAAAAAATTTTTATTTCGGCACTTCTGGTTCGTATAATAATGCGTATATCGTACGTCTTCGACTTATTTTTTATTGGAAAGAGAAAAGTAAATAAAAAATACTAGGCTTCGCAAAGTGTTCCCCAACTCTCCAGTGAAATAAATATATTAATTATTGAAAATTTGGATTGGTTCAAATCTGTAAAAAATCACTTGGTTTCGAGATAATAAGAATCGCGGAAGCGAGAGCAGCCGACTCTTGATTATAGATCGATAATATATAGATATATAGAATTTGGAAGAACTTTTTCCTCGGGGCAGCAAATAAACGGAACTGTCAAGGTGGACGTCCGATTGCGAAGATGCCGGTTGGTAGAAATAAAAGAGGGATAAGTGCGAGAAGAGCCAGCGCGGAAAAAGGAAAAAACGGCGGGAGATGAGCGGCACGAAGGTGTGTTCGGCCGAGGAAGGAAAAGAGTCGGGGATGATCCGTCTCTACGTGACCGGTGATTTCCGTGAATTATGCTCCGTTCGTTTTCTCGTTTCGCGGCTGTAATCGAGAGCGGATGGCTCTCACGCGGCGCACGTCAGAGATCGCCACTCTGAAAATCGTTCTCGGGCACGAGGCTTCCCCGTTCCACCATTTTTTCACTCTATTACACGCTCTTTTCATTTTCTGCCTACTTTCTTGCAGAAACGCATATTTTCTCGCCATCGCCGTCTTATTTTTTTTAACGACATCAACGAACTTTGTGCACGATTTTACGTCGAAACTCTTGTATTTTCGTTATTTTTTTATGAAAATTTTTATTCGAATTAGCACGGTTCGGTAGAAACAACAACAAAAATCGAGTCATGTCGACCTCGTATATATTTTAGTGATCGAGTTTGTCTCTACATTATAAAATATAAATTCTCTAGAAAAAAAGTCGTCACTTCACCTTATTATTTTTGAGATACAACCATTTAAAGTTTCACCAAATTTGGTGAAATACTATATGTAATTACATGTATTTTTATGTAACTTTCAAATAATTCACCAGAAATGACAGATTTACGAAAAATTTAGTCATCTGATTATATATAATTAAAAATTATTAATAAAAACCGTGATATTTGAATACAATATACCTGAAAATATTCTACATGTTGTAACAGAGTTTTTACGTAATAATTTAGTGAGATTTGCAGTTATTTATCACTTTCTATTTAGAGGTCGAACTGTTAGCTGTATAGATATATACTAAAATTAGACTTATTGTTCACAAAAGCACGACTGTTTTTTTGCAAACTGCTAAAAATGCCAATCTACTAGTAATCATGCATGTGAGAATACAAAAAAATCTGTCCTTGCAATTATAGTTATCGAAATGACATTTAGATGATTATTTCGACGATCAAACAAAATAATTTCTACATTTTTCAAAGCATTGAAAAAAATCTCGAAAGATCTGCTAAAGCCGTGAATTCAATTTCCGGATTTTCTTTTCTAAACCACGTTAATTTTTTTTTCCATCTGTCTTTTATCGTACTATCCACTGACTTGACCCGTAACTAAAAAATTTTGCGAGGTTTCCTTCGACCTATTTTGGAAGACGTTGTACACGATAGGGACTTTTTTTGTTCCGTTGGGTGCAACATTTCGAAAGGTGATCTCTCTCGCGGCCTGGGTGCAAATCAGATTTTACGGGAAATTGAGGAACGTATATTTGGAACGGTGCCAAAAGGGTAGCGGAACGACGCTCTCTCGCGAATCGCGCTCGCATGTTACGCGGATAGTAACCGTGCTCCTTTTCGGCTTATGTACCCTTATTCTCTTTTTTTTACTCTTTTTTTACTCCCCTTTTTCTCTCGGTAAGCCAAGTAAAAAGAAAGCTCTCTGTGCATTATTTAAATGGGCATTACATTTTTTAATCTTCCTATCGCGCTCCGATCTACCATACTATTGAATTCTATAAAAGCTGAAGCTGCATTTTTTACATTGCACTGTGGACTTTTTCATACTGCATGGTAATGCATTTTGCAATATTGATAATGCATTTTGTAAGGTTCGTAATGAATTTTCTGAATAATGCAACGAATTTTGTCGTACCCAAGAAAAATATGCGCGTGTGTGGCCAACAACTGGATAAAGATTATTGAGCGAGGCTTCTATTCAAAATTTTGTTTTCTCTGCGAATGGGAACGTTAGAATAATATTTTCACTGCGAATTCCATTTTGTTTCTCCTCTACACAATTTCTCTCGTTTCTCTGCTTTATATCCGTTATATCGAAATCACACGGTAACAAAGGTAAAAAACTGTGAAATATGATTATTACTATAAGCTTTATGGAAATTTTTAATGAGAGCGAAGCAAGGATTTCTGCTTTATTAATAAAATTATAAAAATTTAAAAAGGTATATGGTTGGATTTTACTTATACTGAGAGATATCGCGATAATATTTTTTATCATAAAATGAAAAACTATATGCTAGTGATACGATAATTAAACATACCTTTGTTATTACACGAAATATATACGATTGAATAAAAATAATATCAATATTAAGTTCTATATGTGTCAATCTCATAAATAATAAGATTTACCAAACTTTTCACTCATTGTCAGAACGCGATTCATTTTTATTTAAATTGCGACGAATTCTCAATATACGTTTAAAATATTCACAAAGCTTTTTGGAAATTCTACGAGATTTCTCGATAAAGACAAGCCACCATTTTACACTCAGACAAGGAAACATTATTTATTTAAATTTTTCTGTACAGACACATGTTAAATCATTCTTGATCCTGATTCTGTTGCAATTCCGTTCTAAGTGCAAATTATTAATAAGGGAAGCAACGACGTTATTGGGATTATAAATGAGCGAAAAGTGAAGCGTGACATGCAATTTCCTGTTTGAAATAAAATTTGCAAAAGTGTGAAAAAAGACTCTATTATTCATTATGCGATTACGATAGAAAAAAAATTATTATTCACAAATATACGAGCATAATAATAATTACCGTGTCCATTTCTTGTTTATTAAATATAATAATAGTAGAATGTTACATTTTTTAAAATAATAATAATAATGAATTAGAGATTTTTAAAATACTTTGATTAATTAATTTTGAATTAACTTTGCTCATATTAAGGTAATATCTAAAATGTTGTCATACAAATATCACCATTTCTTTGTTGGATAATTTTCACTTCTAAATAATTGTAAATCTTGATTTTTTTCTCCGTGTAATTTTAATTATATTTACGAATAACAGAGAGTAAAGAAATGGGAATTTGCGATTTAAATTTTGTGAAAAAAACTTAAAATAGCCTTACGAGAACGTAAATGATCTAAATGTACCGATGATCGATTTTATTGTGCTTGCCTTATGGTTTTTAATATTCAGAAAGTTTATACTCATAGGGTATAAATTATTCTATGTTTAAATCTGTCAAAGTGTCCGTCAGGAAATTCGTTGGTACAGTTCGAGGTGTATTTTTGGTGATATTCGAATAGAGGTGAGAAGGAGCCCAAAGAGGGAGGTTTCAATAGTGGGAATGAACTTTCGTGTATTTCGCACGTCCTCGTTTCAATATATATAAAATGAGAAATTTCCGGTAGGACGGGCGAACGGTCTTCCAGTCCAGTAGCCGGGAAGAGCTCGACGGAGCGACCTTTCTTCCTCTCTTGGGAGAATAATTAGCATATTAGCCGATATCGTCTGATGCAAATGACTTTAAGCGAGAAACGCTTCGTGTGATACGTACCGGATTCGATGCTCGATCCTCGACCGAGCGGAAAGCGAGCGGGGAGGCTAAAAATCACAAAGAGAAGAAGAACGTTGGTTCGCATTCGCAGAATCACAAATGCAAAATCCAAGCCGGCGAGAGTTAAATTAATTTAAGAGACAACAACGAAGAAACAAAATGGATGGTCACATTTTGCGAGAATGAAAATATTGTTTTTTTTTTAAATTCATTTTTTTTTCTTCATTTTTCATAACATTTTGCATTTACCAGCTGTTTTTTCGACGAGTATCCGGGATCGTTTATTATTTTAATTCACGATGAACGACGATTAGAGCCCCTCGTGCGCAGACTTTCAGAACTGACATGAAAAAAAAAGAAACGGTGCCGGCTAAAAATGAAATTGAAAGAAGGAAATGCAGGCATTCTTGCGATATTGAATCGATATTCGTGGAAATCGACGTTTTCGTGTGCCCGGATAAAACTCTTTCCTTTCTCTCTTTCTCTCTGGTCTGATTGTCAACTTTGCCGTGAGAGGAGAACTGCTCTTCCACATCCGAGGGGGATATCGAAAATCGAAGGGTACAGATCGAGCTTTCCACCAGTTCCGGCTTCTCCGTAAACTGCTAATAGTTGCCATGAGAGAAACCGCCGGCGATCGATTATTTGCAAAAGTGAGAGAGGGAGAGAGAGAGAGAGACCGAGAGGTGAGCTCGAATTTCGCTCTCTCGATGGTCCACAGGGACATCCTTGATTGCAACACGTTACGAATTAACCATCGGAAAATACTTTTTTTTCCCCTCCCCTCGTCTCCGTCACTTTTCCGCTTCAATTACTTTCTCGGTTATTCTCCGAATTATAAATACACCGAATATGCGAAAATTAAAAATCACCGGTCACCATGCTTGACCCCATGATTGCGGATAAAATTAATGAAAAATTTAAAGAACGTAAGGAGATAAAATTTATAGTTAGATTTGCAGACGAATATTTTGATGTTCATTCGTACAATCTTTCGTAGTTCTTCTTATTTTACGAATTTTTCCTACGATTGACATATACGTGCATAAAAAACATAGTGTACATTAGTATTTGAACATATTGCTGAATAAAATATTTTTATTATTTAAGTTATCGAATTTTTCGTGTACTTGTATCGAAAAGGACTAACTTTTAAATGTTTTGTGATAACTTGACAACTTAAAATTTTATGAAATAAGAATAAGAAATAAATAAATAAATAAAATAACAAAATAAGATAAGAATAATAAAAAAATTATACGGTATTTGATCAGTATTTTTTCTTATAGAATTAAAAAGTGCATCGATTTCCATTATTTTCCATAACACTATGCACGATATGTTACATTTCCAGTGACGAGCTTCTTAGTCGTCATGAAATTATAACATGGCACTTTAGAGATATTATTTAATAATATGTAAAACTTTCGAAAATTGAAGCGAAAATAGGATATCTAAATTTTTTAATTGAAACAAATGAAAAAAGAGACTCGTCGGTTACTGACTTAGGTTGCGACTGGTTAGAAAGAATTTATTGAAGATAAAAATCAATAAAACATAAATATATTAGCAAAATATTTTTAAAAACTGTGCAAAACGTCAAAACGAAAGCTTCGGTAGTGTCACTGTAAAAAAATCTGGTGTTAGAATAGTGATAATTTAACAACATTCTTGGCTTATATATAATGCAGAGATTTACCCTGATGTAGGATAATTTACTATCTAGATTTGCTCTTTTAAAAAATTTTTTTGTATGCTAATTTTTTTTCATAATACCTGTAACGTTGATGTTGAGTAGCAAGTGTTCTGGTAATGTTTCAAAAATTTTTATATTTAAGAATCAGTTCCTTCAAATAATTATGCTTACCCTCAAACCTGATTAAACAAAGATGAACTAGAGGACCGATTAGTTTAATAATATTCGGGTAATGAGTACAGAATGATGTTTTGATACCCCAAGCTTCAGCTCAGGTACCTAATATACTAAATTTTTCGCATTAATTCTCGTCCGTTTATTGCCACTTAAGGTAGTTCTACCGTGGTTCTATGGTAAAAATGGTTTTCTATAGAATTTCTTAAAACTTTGCACATATGTTCTTTAACGTGGTGCTCAAGCGTGTGTCAAATTTTAAATGGTTTCTCTATCTAGAAGTCGAGATATTTAATGTTGAAAATCATGTCTTTTTGTAACTTTCCATAAGAGCCTGTGTTAAAAAAATGTGATTTTCAACATGAAATATCCTAATATCTAGATAGAGAAACCTTTTAAAATTTGGTACCAACCTTTATGCAGCATATAAAAAGGTTTATCTAGTTTTTTAAAAAAATCTATAGAAAAAAAATTCAACTAATGATTTTACCTTTAGTTTACATAGAAAGGAAACTTTTGAACGGACTATAGAAATACCTTAATCCAGTGAACTGCCGGAAACGTTGACAAAGTTTTATCGCTGAAAACCTTTATTTTTAACCCCGTGAAATAGGAAGTAACATCGTTCACCATTTTTTACCAAACACACCGATGTTATTATTTTACACCATTTCCTTTTACCGCTCACACAATTTGGTTAACACCGCGAAATTTTTTACAATGTAGTTACTAAAAAAGACGAATTTTTCGATAGACCGACGAACGCGTCGAAATTATTGAAGCTCTCCCACAGAATCCTAAAAATCATGAATGAAATATCGAAAAGTACTAAATTTGTTCGTCCCTGCGACGAGGTATCGGAAACAAAGAGGAGAATAACGACGCTGAGGAACGTTTTCGCGAAATTAAATTAGCGTGACACGCGATTAATAATTTTCTGGAAAGGAGCAAGGGTTAGGCGAAAGAGGGAGGAAATATAGAAGAGAAAAGAGAGGAAACGTCGCGGGCTGATATCAGCTCGTCGGTGAACTCGAGTGAAGGTGGACTTTTTAATTATGAAAGAGGAAGCGAGCGCGCGAGATCTTGCGTTAAAGAGGACTCAAAACGAATTGGAGAAAGAGGAGAGAAAAAATGGGGCGAAAATAAAATTAGAGAGGAAATAAAAGGAAAGGGGAGGAAAAGAGAGAGAGAGAGAGAAAGCAGACTGTAAAGGGTCGAGGCTGGCGATGGCGCTGTTCGGATGGATGCGAGAGCTTCGGGCAATGCAGTGTCGAGGGAAAAGCCTCTCCAGCGAAAATCCATTTATTTCTCTCCACTCGACGTCGGCACAGTCTCTCTCCTTCCTCCTGTACCTTTCGTTCCCGCCATATTTTCTTTTCTTCCGCTCTCCCACACATGAGACCGAGATTTTTTTTTCCACCTTTTTCGCGAACCTTATTTTTGTCACCGTAATCTTGAGGTTTCGATACCTACCGACGATCCATCTAACATTTATTATTCTATTATAAATAAAAATCAAGTCTCTCAAAAAAAACACATAAAAAATAAGAAACGGTACGAAGAACAAATAAATATTTTTTTTGTTAAAATGCGTGTACGAATTTAAAAACCAAAAAATTATTTGTTAATATTTTAAGGGTATTTGTGGATCTTGATTGATTTGTTCATTTATTTTTTTCATATCAACACGTTTATTTGGTTTACGTTGTTTTTTACGCATAATATAATATAATTGTTATTTACACATTTTCGTTCGTTCATTGATTTATGTATATACATATATATCCTTTATTATTGTAAATATACGTAATGGTCATCGCCTTTTTTATATTCGTTTGTTCTCATCTCATTCTTCTTATTTAAAAAAAAATTGCATGACTTCGCCACCTTGAATTTGAATAAATCCACACTTGCGCTTATCTTTTTCCATTTACACGTCGAAACGAATATTTTCAATGTCAATCCGCCTAAATTCATTCTCTCGTTCGCACTTTCACTCACAATTAGAGATCGTCGATGAATTTCCTTTTGTTCCCTCTCACGCACGCATTCCAAAGGCTTTTTCTCGTCTTGGGCGTGAGAGTAACATAAATAATCGTAGGAGTTAATATTGAAATACAAGATTACAAATATTGATAAAAATCACAAATAGAGACAGGATTATTCTTCCATTCGCGAGACGTTTGACCAGGAAAGTTCATTTTTTTTCTTAAATTTTCCCAATAACTGATAGAAAACACATTTCACTGATAAAATCGTAAAATCAAGTTGAGAAACATTCCGAAGCTCGGATAGGGTAAATTATCAGTCTCAGAGATTTACAAAATAATTAGTGGCAGTGAAGAAGACATGTATGTATACGTAAATACATCGTGTACAAGATTTTCCGATGATACTCGAAAATTCAGATTTAAATAATCAGAGTCGTCGGATTTTGTCAATTCCCGTTAGTGGGTCTCGCGAACCTTTTTTCTCAATGCATGCTTTTATTTCTCAATCGACATATAAAGTTCAATCAAAAAATTTCGAGACTAATTTTTTTTCGAAAGAAAATACGAGTTAAAAATTAAAGTTTTTGTTCAATTTTCAATATCATTCCCTTCTTGTTCTATAGAAATTTTACTGCGCTCGTACAGTCACTGGAACAACCTGAAAAACTCTTATTCTGGAATGAGTTTCAAAGTCCTGGTCACATTCCTTTGAATTGCCTTTTTTTTGCTTCATTCCAATTTTTAATTTGAGGAATTAAAAAAATCTGGAGAACCAGGATTTAGCTAATAGGGCGAGTTTTGAATCGTCGTGACCGACTTTTGGACCAAAAATTGAGTGTCAAGTATCGAGGAATGGATCGGCCCAATGTCGCGCAAAAGAAACCAGTCACTGGTAGGGTAAAATTTCGGTTTCACGCGTGAAATCGGCTTCAAAAGTAGATCTAAAACATCTTTGTATAACGCTGCGTTCAATGGCCCAGGGACAAAAATTTATTATGAATAATTCCGCGAATCGAGGTCAAAGGTCGTTTTTCTCGCAAATCGTTTTCCAGCGACTGTTGACAGTTCTTGAACAACGCAAACCACTCAAAAATCTTGTTTCGACTCGAACAATCATCACTATACGTGCTTTTCAACAATTCAAATGCTTCCGAATCAATTTTTTCCAATTTGAATCAAAATTTGATTGAAACACCCCATCGCGAAAATTGTGTCTCACAATCAGTGACAAAAACACATCCACTTTGGATGAATTCAGCCCACCACTGAATAAAGTTACAGATCTAAAATTTGAACTGTGGGTAACTAAGGAATGATACTTGATGATGGCACCGTTTGATAATAGATACAACGCAAATTGCAGATCCAATATAAAATTAGTCCCGGAACTTTTTTTAATGAACAAGAAAAAAAAAAGAACTGGTCGAAGGGAGGGGGGTTCGGCAAAGCTCAGAATTTTATCGTCCTAATGCGATTCGTTAGGTTTGAAAAAGTGTCAATTTTTTTCTCTTGTTCTCGCTCCCGTTTATCGGAGATTCAGTGAGAGAGGGAGTACGTCGCGGAATCGCGCATAAAATGTTGAATAGTTGGCGGACGGTCACTCGGTTGGCCCGTATCAAACGGCGGCACGTCTGTTCCGACGGTGGTCGGTGGATTGACGTATATACGCTCGTTGCGAAAACGCGCGCGCAATATTCGATGAACGCGCGATACGCGGTCATCCGGAGGAGAGCGGGAGAACGCGACGTATTCGAGGAAGCGCCAGAGGCCCCCATCCGGGGCGGAAGAGGGAAAACTGGTAATCGTTAACGAACGCGCGTGCCTCAAATACCTCGGAGAAATTGAAGGGCCTGGGCCGACGTGACCTACATATGCTCCGCCGAAAAGGTTACGAGCACCAGCTCGAAGAGGAAGAAAAAGCTCAAGAATATATGTTTAAAAGAGACAAAATGCGATTAAAATAATTTTTTGGTCTGGAAAATTCGGTCGCACGTTCTCGCCCGACGTGTGCAGCCTGCATCTCAAAATTCCTCTCATTTCCGACCTCTTCACTTATTTTTTTTTTCCCGACATCATAATCGTTTCTCGATCGTTGTGAATTTCGTTCGCGACCTCGTTCATCCCTCTCTCGACTTCTATATTCACATTTTCACGGATTTTCATTCTCACACGATTTTCCAATCGCTCACGGACAACTACACTTTTCACACGCAGAAGAAAAAGATATAATCGTTCGTAATCTGCATCTTCGCAAATGTACTTTTAATTTCGTGTATATTGGTATTTATACATCAATGTTTGGGGGGATCCGCCCACGCAAATTGTCAGCTTGGCTCGCACACGATTTCGGGAGCATCGATTTTTTTCATTATTTTTGGCTCGCAAAATTTTTCTGACGCACTTTCATTGCACTCGTATTCACGGGGTTTTTAATTTTCGCGTTGCGAGAAAATTTCAAGAGCGAAACGAAGAAAGAAATGTAAATAAAATTTGCGAGATGGTGCTTGCAGAAAAAGTTTGCCTCAATTTATTCTCAAGACTTTTTGCGAGCCAAGCTAAAATTCTGTGTGCACGCAATTTTTAATTTTTAATAATTTTTTTTTTATTTTTCCAAAAAATTTGGAGGACAGAAAAAGCGTTTTCTCCTCGGTTTCTCTCTTAGCTTTTTTCCCAGTTTCTCAATTCACCGTGTTTGACTAAAGTACGCTTTGTTCGGTTCCTCTTTTCTTCCCTCGTTATTCTTCTTTTTCTGAAAAAATATCACTGCTGTACATCGCTTTAATTTACAGTCGAGTCTTCGGGAGCGTTCTCGCTCTGGGGCACGATACTGGAACGAAAATGACCGGAATTTAATGCGCGCTTACGCCACTTCGTGTCTCAATTTTTGCTGAGGCGTCCCGAAGTCTTCGATCACGCCCACGCTTTCGTCTCTCCCTCGCACGATTGGTTTCTCTCCTCCCTCGTCTTCCCTCTATTTTACACAGTATTAGACCGTTAAATTTGCTCTTTTATTCTTGAAAAAACTATTAAAGTAATGGATAATAAAAGTATAATGAAACAACACGTATGATATATATAATAAAAAAGAGCGGAAGCTCGACCGGGCGAAAAAAATTAGTTCGCGTTTTAATCCTCTTTCTCTCCCTCTCTCCCGGCGCTTCGCGCTTGATACGAGATTGGCTCGTTTTCGCAACGGTCGAATTTCTCGCGTCAACTCTCGTTAGCCCTTAGAATCGGTTTTTTCCCTTCAAGTGTTTATTATTTTATCTTATATCGGTAAATCTTCATTGTCCAATTTAATAATCTCGTATTTACAAAAATGTACAATATTATTCTATATGGGGCTTAGCTTTTATTCGGAATCGTAGAGGGGTGGGAATATTTTTTGGATAGTCCGAACGCGAGGTCCCATCGTCCAATTGTTCTATCGAACTCTGTCGATTCGTCCATACTTTTTCAGGATCCCCGAGAGACTTGTCGTTCCATTCTTAATCTTCATTTATTCTATATTATTTACACATCTATCGAAATCAATTCAGTATATTTTTGGATTGTTTTTCATGATTTTTTTTTTAATTCTCTCGATACGAATGGAAGTTCGTCATCGTTCTTCCGACGATCGCGACTTTCGCAAGAATCGTCGCCGGAAGATAAATCTTCCTCGAACTTCGAGAGTATTCTTCTAATTTTTTTTTTCCTTTTAATGAAAATCACCGAGAGGCCAAGACACCGAGGAAGAAATTTTCGAGCGCGACAACAGTGTCCCCGTTTCCACTATTTTTTTTTCCATCATCGTTTCATCGCGCCGAATCGTTATAACCGTAATTGTACATACAATGACACGCCTTTTTGACACTTAAACGACGAAACAGCGAATTTTTCGATCGTTGGTTTACATTGTTCTCCTTCATCCCCTTACCTTTTCGATGAATCACCGGCGACAATATATCTCAGCGAAGATCGATTGGGACATTGAAAAGTGTTTCGCGGGAGAGACGCGCGAAGAAGCGAAAACCCGGGATCGCATTTTTTTCAAGAAATGCGATAACAAAATTCGTGGAGAATGCGCTTTTTGTTTTTTTTTTCTCTCGCGTTTGCTTTCTCCTTTCGTCTCTCGTTGTTTTTGCCTGTTTGCTTGTATGTTTTTTTTCTTTCTTTTTCGAGTTCGAACCATCGACGCCGCGGCCACGTTCACACGTAATACTCGTTAACGTTTAGCGGGTCGGTGTCCCGACCCTATACGCAGCTCTCCTGGGTCGAGATGAGGGGCGTGCGAACGGTAACTACTTCCCGGGGATGGTGATGCTGCTGCTGCTGCTTGTTGCTCGCCGCGATCCCGATCGTGTCCTGCAACAGCGACGTCTCGAGGTTCGCCGCTCCGTTCGAGGACGGCTGACAAACCTGATCGATCTTCGGCGGCCGGGCGCTGTGATCTATGCAAGCGTAAACAGTCGCCTCCTTCGTGTACTGTTTGCCACCTACGAGGACTCCTAGGCCGCTCGAGAAACCTCCTATACCGCCGAGACCCCCGACGTTGCTCAAACAGGCCAGCTTCGTGTCCGCCGCGGTCGTCAGAGTCGTCGGTCTTGCTAGGCACAGCTCAGCGTAGGTCACTTCTCCGCTCAACTGAAAAAGTTTCGTTAAAAAGGAAAAAAAAACAACATATTTTTTAGATTTTTCATTTCTCACGAATGGTTCTAGTCCTATATGATAAATCTTTTTGAAATGAGTAAAAAAAGATTAAATGTCGAGTTGAAAATAATTTTTAGATTTGTCATTTTTTGGAAATGATTCTAGTTCTACAATAAATAGTTCAATAACCAGTTAAATAAACAGTTGTTAAATAAAATTCAGTCCAGATCACTTCTCTCCTCAATTGAAAAAGTTTCGTTAAAAAGGAAAGAAAACATATTTTTTATATTTTTCATTTGTCACGAATGGTTCTAGTCCTATATGATAAATCTTTTAGAAATGAGTAAAAAAAGATTAAATGTCGAGTTGAAAAGAATTTTTAGATTTGTCATTTTTTGGAAATAATTATAGTTCTACGATAAATAGTTCAATAACCAGTTAAATAAACAGTTATTAAATAAAACTCAGTACAGATCAATTCTCCACTCAACTGCAAAAGTTTTATTAAAAAGAAAAAAAAACACACATTTTTTAGATTGTCCATTTCTCACTAATGGTTCCAGTCCTATGATAATTCGTTTAAAAAGTAATTAAGGAAACAGTAAATGTTACTTGAAAAGAATTTTTAGATTTGTCATTTTTTGGAAATGATTCCAGTTCCACAGTAAATAGTTCAACAATGAGTAAAATAAACAGTTTATTAAATAAAACTCAGTACAGATCAATTCTCCGCTCAACTGCAAAAGTTTCATTAAAAAGAAAAAAAATTAGATTTGTTATTTCTCACAAATGGTTCTAGTCCTACGGTAAATCGTTTAAAAAAATTATTAAATAAACATTAAATGTGACTTGAAAAGAATTTTTAGATTTGTCATTTTTTGGAAATGATGCTAGTTCCACAATAAATAGTTCAACAACTAGTTAAATATACAGTTGTTAAATAAAATTTCAAATGATTTTAAAATGATTCAAAACGTTTCAAAATGATTAAGTAAACATTAAATGTGATTTTAAAATAATTTTTAGATTTATCATCTTTTAAAAAAGATTCTAGTTCCACAATAAATAGTTTAACAACCAGTTAAATAAACAGTTGTCAAATAAAACTCAGTCCAGGACACTTCTCTGCTTAACTGTAAAGTTTGATTAAAAAAAAATTGGCATTTGATATTTCTCGTAAATAGTCCTACAATAAACAAGTTAACAAACAATAAATGTGTATAATACTTTGGATTTTATATATTTTAATTAATTTGTTCAAAAAATTATCCTCTATCTCTACAATCTCTTTCGTCTTTTATCAAAAAAAAACTAAAATTTGTAAAATTTGTTATTTCTCACAAATAGAGTTCAAGTCCTACAAGTAACAACCAGTTGAACAAGCAGTAAATATATGTATAATATTTTGAATTTTAGTATACAAGGATTATTGAAAAAGAAGTCAATGAAAGTTGTAGAACATTAATTGTCCAAAAAAAACCAACCATAACTTTCAAGGAGATTGTAGTTAGAGGAATTTGTAAGGAGATTTCTGAACTTAATATCGAAGAAACCAGGTGACGATAACCCATCTTAAAGTATATAATCAAAGTTTCAAATTTTTCATAAAAATCGTAGTATAATTTTGAGTATAAAAATAATTAGATCAATTCGAATTTTTCATTATTTAAAGTATTAAACAAGAACTTTTGATTGTATATAATTAAATGGCTTTTTCAAAATATTATAATATCTCGTCAATTTTTCAAAGATTTTACTAGAGAGTGTATATTTTAATGCATAATTATCACTGTCAACAATTCATAAATAATACGGTGAAAGAGCGTATTTATTTAAATTTAATACGAAACATCGAATGTTGCCTATTGCTGAGAAAATAAAATAATACTAATGGATGTCATTCGAGTTTCTTCTTGTTTCTTCCGAATCACCTGCTGAAGGTAAAATGAAACAGTATTGTTTTCACTATACATTATAAATAAGAAAAAATTGTTTTATATTATTTTACACTAGCAATGTTTTGAAACCTCTGACATTTAAATCTCTTGCACGAGTTTATTTCTACCGAACCACCTTGATGAAGAAAAATTATGGCAGCATTGTTTTATTATACTTTACAAGAAAAAAAAATTCTCTCACATTTTCTGCTGTAACGTTTTGAGAGGCTCGATATTTAAATCTCGTACGTGTGCTCTTAAACATCGAATCTCATCTGGAAGGTAATAATAGTTGGGAAAAGGGCTCTAAAAAGATTGAAAGAGTTGGAATCGTCGAAATGAGTCGTTCGAGGAACTTTGTCAGTTTGCTTGTGCGCTATCAAATCGAGAAATGCGAATTTGCAGTTAGTTGGAAAACATTCGAGTCGCTCCTTCTCTTTTCCCTTTTCGCTGTGCTTGTACGGGGGGAACGGTCTCGGACGTCTCGTTAAGCCGGAGAGAAGAGAGTGGCCGGGCAATCTCTGGACCGTCTTTCTACAATATTAATGTCACGCTCAAAACTTTACCAGCGCTCTCAACTTGACTATGTTTGCTCGCGAACACACGCACGTACATACACACGAAATTCATGTACAGACGACAAAAGGACTCTGCTTCATTCGTACGATTCGCAGCAATAACGTTTATTCTTTCTCACGAGCTTGCCAAGAGTCGGGAGACGCTCGTTCTATTTTTTTTTTCGCCGACGATATTCGAAGAACGAGATTCTCCAGGTATATCCGTTAGAGCTAACGATGGCCAGAGAAAATGGCTCCGCGTGTCGAGAAGTGCGAATTTCATGCGATGCCATTGTCGAAAGATCTCTCTTCCCTGTTATTCCTCCTATTCTTCCAATTTCAAAAATTCAAGAAAATTAAATTAAATACATTTTTCTGATGTCCAATGGAAAGATAGTGAGCGTGTTCCTGTCGGTATGGTTAAATTCAAAAACTTTTTACCATTTATTTACGTACGACGAGCTTTTAAAAGTCTTAATTGTGTGTAATTACGAAAATGACGAAAAAGATTTTTTTTTGGAAGGCTAAGGGAAATTTTTCTGATGCGATGAAGCTCTACAATAGAAAAAAATTGAAGGTATATGTTTCATCATCTAAAATCAAGGCGAGTGTTGAAAATATTTAACACGTATACTCATGAGATTTGAAACAATAAATATGTGACGATTTTTTACTTTTTAATAGATAAATGTATATGCAATATCAAAGGAAAATTTTGCAAATTTTCAACAAAATCCTGAGAAAATGATGTATTAAACAAGGGGACGAAAAAAGAATAAAAGTGTAAAAAATTGGTACATGAAACGAGTAATGTAATAAGTATTGAGGAACAAATGAGAAAGTGAAAATATGAAAAAAGTGAAGTTTCTATATATATATATATTGGGAGAAAAAACGAGAGGAATGTCGAAGAGAGAAAATACATGCGAGCTCAAAAGTTTTCAATAGGATGGCTCGAGAGAAAGCAGAGGATGCAATATAACCCAAAGGGGGTTGGATACGATTATTTCAAGCATTCTCCTTCTTGAGAATTTCCTGGCTAGAGCTCCGCCTTTTTTGCTCTTGTAATGGCTGTGTACCTCTATATATACACTTATATAAAATAAAGAATCTTGCAACGCTGAATTGGCGAGTGAGGGAAGCTCGATATTGAGGCTATATATACATGGACTGTTCCATGAATCGTCGGACCTTCCAAGCTTCTGGCTCAAAGTCAGCGATTTTTAAATTCCCATGGAAAATTCAATTTGTATTTGCAATATTAAAATTCTCTCGTACTTATATAAATTGCATACTGATTTTCATTTTATTCCTGTTTTTCGTTAAAAAAGGACTCGAGCTTGGAACGAATATACCAATTTATTCAATTTTTTTTTCCGGGATACGAGTTGTGCGATTTTTATACATCGCATTACAATAAAAATCACCCTTTGATACCTCAAGCGATCTCGTTTGTATTTTATGAAAATAACATACGCGGACGAAAATTTTTGCGTATTTTCGGTTTTTTTTATCCTCACATATATTCTCTCGGCATTATTGAACAGGGAAGAATGGCTATACCGTTGTTCTCGGACGAAGCTCCGCGCCGTCATTGTGAGAACTTGAATGTTGCGGAATTTCAATAAAGAAACGCCCGAACGAGAGAGTTCCAAATTTATATTCACTAAGACTCTTGAATAGAAAATTCGCCATAAGGAGAATGAAAATATATAATATTCTAATTAAATTATTATTCAGGGTGAGAGACTTAATTTTTTTGAACACAGTATGCATTATTTTTCAAGATTTATGTTTTAAATTCATGTTAAAAAATAAGATGTCCCAGTGTCTGAACATTAAGGGTATTTTCTACTTTTTCTACTCGTTTTAAAAATATATAAAGAAACAAATCTATACTTCAAATTACGTTTAAATTCTTACTTAAATATTTCAAACTTAAATATTATTTTTGCGATTAAGAGTCCATCTTTTGTAGGAAAAATAATAATTAAGCTGCCGCTTCTAAACTTTTGGTACCATTTTCTTCAGTCCAAGCTTGAAACGTTGTCAAAAAATATATCTTTGTAAATTTTTAATATAAAATCTTTTTGGGACTTACCGGTAGCGTTGGATAGTTCGTGTAGTCGTGGTGAGCGTAAGTCGGCAAACTCTGCAAGTGATTCGTCTGCTGGAGCGAGAGCGAAGTTGCTGGCAAATCATCCGGCGTGTTTTGTGCAGCGAGCGGCGTCCCGGCCGTCGAACCCGTCAGCTGATAATCTGAATCTTTTTATTACATCGAATATTCACTCGACTGATTTTCTCACAAGTCACTTACTTATTATTCCAAACGCTTATTAAGGGATCGTACTCTTGTCAGTCAAAAATATCAATAAGTAATTTTTTCAATTTTTTTTCTAAGACCCATACAGATATTATTTCAGGTAACACATATTGTCTACTTCTGAATGTATGTGTATATATGTGATAAAAAAATTAGAAAAAATTATGCATGAAAATATAAAATATTCTACCAGATACATTGATTATGTCAAGCCTACATTTTAATAGAAAAACATTTTTCAGTGATGACTACTGTCTGCATTTGAATCAAGATTAAAAAAAAACATTTAATTTCAGCAATAAAAATTAAATAGTAATTAACTGTCAATTTTTCCGTGAAGTGTTTCAAGAAATAATCTTGTAGATCAAAACGTCAAATCTTCTTAAAAGTTTTTATATTTAATGGAAGTACCCATTGTTATTGTTTTACAAAAAAAATATATATATATTTATGAAAAATTGGAAATAATTTAATGCTGTGAAATAAAGGAAGAGAAAATTAATTTTGGTAGAATGGTATTCAAGTGTGACAGACTCGGAGATAAAAATGAACGTTTCTGTTGACTTTATGAGAAAATAAGTGTCATGGGCGCATATAGATGAAAGATATTCTATTGAAATTCCTTTCAAATTTATCAGGGTCTTACGGGAGAGTAATTTTAATAATTTTTTTCGACACATTCTTACCTTTGTTGGTCGGCACGACATCGGGATTTCGGTCGTCGGCGTCGTAAAGGTCCTCGGAGCTCGGAGCGGTCGCTTTTTTAACCGGCAAGTCGCCCGGCCTTTGTGCCCGTCGCTCGCTCCGAACTTTCAGCGCGGCCAGTATGATGATAGTGACGAGAAGGAGGGCGGCTACGACCCCTATGAGGATCCCGAGTAACGGCGTTATCTCGAAAGGCACCGGGGTACCTGTGAACAAAACCCGCACTACTCTCGTGTAGGCACTTCCATTTTTCTTCCTCAACCCTCGTCAATCCGTAAATAAACCAAAAAAAAAACTTAGCTATTTATTTCCCTTTCTTATTTTACAAAATGAACTTTGAGCTTCCACCAGGGATTTTCTTCACAGAGAGGCTCAAAAATTCGCATCTTGCAATCTTATGCATATTATATATACATAATTCATTCAAAAACTTCCCGGAATAATTTTTTTTTTTCGAAAGAAAAAAACGAATTAAAAAAAGTTTTTGGTTAATTTTTAATATCATCCCTTCCTTGTTCTATACAAATTTTACTACGCTCCTGGAAATAAACCTGGAAAATTTCTAGTCTGGAATGTGTTTCAGAGTCCTGGTCACATTCCTTTGAATTGCCTCAACATATCTTTAAAACGTTTTTGCTTCATCGCGATTTTTAATTTGAGGAATTAAAAGAATCTGGAGAACCAGGATTTAGCTAGTAGGACGAGATTTTAATCGTCGTGACTGATTTTTGGACCAAAAATTGAGTGTATCGAGTATCAAGTATCGAGGAATCGACTGGCCCAATGTCGTGTAAAAGAAATCAGTCCCTGGTAGGGTAAAATTTCGGTTTCACACGTCAAATCGGCTTCAAAAGTAGATCTAGAACATCTTTGTATAATGGTGCATTCAATGGCCCACACTGAGAGAAAAGAATGATAAATTTTACTATAAAAAAGTGACAACTATACTAATTATTATGGAATTAATTATGTTCTGTTTAGATTCTATCCTAAATATAGTTTATTTTACAATAAACATATATTTAGTTATAAAATAATCAGCATAGTTGTCACTTTGTGATAAAATCCACTATCGTGGTTTCTCTCAGTGCAGGGACAAAAATTTATTATGAATAATCCCGCGAGTCGAGGTCAAAGGTCGCCTTTCTCGCGAATCGTCTTCCAGCGACTGTTGACAGTTCTTGAACAGCGCAGACCACTCGAAAATCTTGCTTCGACTCGAACAATCATCACCACACGCGCTTTTCAACAATTTGAATGCTTCGAAATCAATTTTTTCCCATTTGAATCAAAATTTGATTGAAAAATTCCATTGCGAAAATTGTGACTCACAATCAGTGACAAAAACACATTCACTTCGAACGAACACAGCCCGCCACTGAATGAAGTTACATATTTGAAATTTTAACTCTGGGTAATTAAGGAATGATACTTCATGGTGGCACCGTTGGATAATAGATATATTACAAATTGCAGATCCAATATAAAATTAGTCTCAGAACTTTTTGAACGGACTGTGTATGATTCTCGGTTGAACGTTTATTTCTTTTCTCTCCGGCAAAATATTTTCTTTACGCCGTTGTCTGAGGTTGAAAACATTATTATTAAACATTATTTCCACTTTCGAGACAAACGCAGGGATCGCGGTGTATCTCACTTTTCCATCTTATTTTCTTTTCATATGAGCCCGAAGTATACATTTTTTGCTCGTGTGTGCGTTTATTCGCGCTGAAGCTCGTTCGCGGACGAGTTCACGTGTGTGTACGTGTCTCTCGTGGATAGCGAGTACAGTGTTTTCCGGAGTCAGACCCAAAGTGCACGGTTAATTTTTAATAGGAACGAAAAGTGTTTCTGGATAGGTTCCTACCAGTGCATGCCTTTATCTCTGATGGATCAAGTCCCTTAGAGCACCTTTGCGTGAGCTCACGCTGAGAAAATCTACCTGGTTTTCCTCCAAACTTTTCTTCGACACTCGAGATCCGTCTGTTAACCAAAAAAGCTTTTTCCCGCAAACGCGGATAACATCTGAATTCTGCATATGACATTAACGTTTCGAGCAAAAATTTGAAAAAATATGTATGTCTCGCGGTGCTCGCGTGAAACGTTTTTTTCTTTGGGAAAAATTTTTAATGTCAGTTTTATTCGCAATAAATTGAAAATTCCCGAGTTTACCTCGTATGTTGACTCTACGAAATATTTCTGCTGTCTTGAAGATTCTTGGAAATTTTTTCACTGCTCGTCCTTTGGCGACGAGCCAGCGTTTTCTCGTCTTTCTTCTTCGAGTCTTAAACCCTTTTTCACCTGTCCCAGACTTGACAATGAAAATTTCGTACGGTATCTCGTCACATTCCGTAAAAATCCCATTAAATCTCATAAAAAAATAAACGAATATTGCAACGCGTCAAAAAAAAGTAGAATAAAATAACGTGGACGAAAAATTTCATAATTATTAAATTTTTGAAATTTTAGATCATAAGTATGAGACGTTGAAAGATAGAAGAAACTGAATGATGAAATTTGAACTTGCAAAATTAAAAATATTTTTAATAATGAATCTTCATTATTGGGCATCTTTTTTGATTGTTTAAAATAATGATAATCATAGTGATAATACGGATAATAAATGTTTGAATATTAAAAAAAAAATGAAATAAAATGAAACAAATGGACAACATTTCTTGTTTTTAGTATTAAAAAACATTATTTTAGTCTAGTATTAAAATTATAGGAAATTTTATCAAATCTCATATGTTCTTTTAATTTATGTGAAATATGAAAATTTTTTGTTTTACATGAGATTTTTTTTCAGATGACACAAAAAATATTAATGGGTATTAATATTTAATATGGGTATAAAAAATATTAATGGGTATTAATATTTTTTAACTAATTTCAGGGAAAGTTTCAAGCAAATCTCAAGCAGATTTATGATACACAAAACAGAGGAAAAAAAAACAATTAAAACGTTTCTATGGAGTTCGTATAAAATGTATGATATATATTTTTTTTCAGAAATTTCCAAAATTCTCGTACTCATAAATAATTAGTATATTAATTTTCGATTACGTACGGAAATTTTTATGAAATTCATGAAAGAAAGTGACGCTCGAGCAGCTTTAAAAAAGAAATATTTTTCGATATTTTCTGATTTGAAGATTCAGCGTCGGTAAAGAGCGTTGCAGAGAGGCTCTTACGTTTGGAGAATACGAGAAACGAGGGTGCGCGGATATTCCTTTGAAATCTAAGATATTCATTAAATGCAATGATGCTTTATTTATATACTTTCTTCGCCCCTATAAATTTTCTAGATGTAATCCTCCTTTATTTTTCACAAGCTCCAGCTTTGCAATCCTGTCTCGCGCTTTCTCTTGTCCAGTATACTCGAGCGCTGCTGAGTTTCCCGTTCGCTTCACCACCCTTCTCGTTCTCCCCTTTCTTTCTCTTCGCGTCGTCGTCGTCGTCGACGTAGCCTCGTCGACGTTTTATGAATTTCTAACTAACGAGCTCCGAGTTAGTTGGTCTACTCGACTCGGCTGTATAAAATATTTATGCGTTTATATACGTGTATATTGTTTATACGGTCATACGTATACGAATCTCGGCGCGTATATACGCTGATAAAATGATGAGATTTTGAATTTTCCGAAGTTTTTGCCGGCCCGAGCTTCGGATTTCTCGTTACGCTCGAAATAAAACGCGAAATAAGCGAGATGAAATTTTCTCTCACGAAATTTGTATTAATAACCGTCGAATCATGCTTAATCCTATTGACATTTTTCTCTTTTTTTGGAAACACAGAATTCTCACCGACAGACTATTTCTTTTTTACAGCGAGAGGAATTTTTTTGCGCTGACGTTGAATCGGAAAAATTAATATTATAAGATTCTATAAAGCTTTGGCACGTAGAGACTTTTACGTTAAAAGTGAAATTTCTGTCAAAATCGGCATGAATGAAACTCGGAGAGATAATTGTGAGAGCGGTTTTGATTCGAAAGAGATATTGTCGGTTATGTGTGAATTATTAATTGCTGATGACAAAATACCTTTCATGGGGTTTTCAATGCACGCTCCAAAGCAAATGGATATATATCCGGTTTAAAAGGTCCATTAATAGAAAATTATTCATAGAGACATACTCGATTCGAAATTAATAACAACACTGATGATTATTTTATGCGAACGCTTTTAGCTTTTATATCTGAAGCATCGGGAGGAAGTGTATTAATCAAAAGCGAACGCGAGAAGAACTTTTAGCGAGGGATTTTATTAAAGTTTCATGGCTATACTTTGACGTTTTTTCGTTCTTTTTTGAGGTCTCCGATTTTACTTTTTCAGTATTTCATATTCCCTTTGCATTTTCTAGTGGAAAAGCGATTCGAACTGGCCTCTTCTCTTTATAACTTCGTTCAGCGTTACGATGGACGAACCGGGTCAATTTTACTTGTAAATTTAGCGTTCATATCTATATTAAATGTGCATGCACTCTTTTTGCGGTCTCTGTGCTCGCGGCCGCAGATGAAGATTTAAAAAATATTTATTCCCCATCGGTTAAGGAGGTTCGATCGTTTCTCACGTGAAAAATTATTTTTCAACTTTTTTTTGCTAAAATTTGGCATACGTTGAGATTAATGTGATACCTAACTTATTGTGACCAAATTTTAATAACATTCGTCGTTTAGAAATAGAGATATTCATTTTTGAAAATTGCTTTTTTTCGTAACTTTTATTCTCATAAGACTGCGTGTTAAAAGTTAATATTTTATACAATGAATATCTCTATATCTACTCGATGAAGCTTCCTCTAATTTTGCAAATCTTTTAATAAGATGTCAAAGAGCGTTAATATTAATTTTCAAGAGGAAAATAATTTTCCTTGATGATTTTTGCCTTTACTTTACACGTAGGACGAATGCGCGCGGGTGAAGATATGATCGAACCTTCTTAAGATGATCCAATGACGAAAAAACAAGTTTTTCAATGTCTACGTATTTTTTCATCTTTTCGTAATTAAATTTCATTAGAAAAACAGATTCTTATATTTTGATGAAATTTTGCTGTACAATACGAAATCAATATATTTTTTTTTAATTTTGAGAACCTATTTGATTGGAATTTTTTCGTATAGATAACGAAAATGCTACACATTCTGGGCGCAATTCAAAAATTCGTAAGGTAAACGTCCCAATAGATGAACATGTCCCCATAGTTGGACAATATTTGCTATATATTATTTTTAACATTTGAATTATTTTATTCTCAATAAAATCGTGAGGATTATTGTTCATATACAAAAAGGTTTATTAGTACGTTAACTGTACTCTTCACTTCTCTACTCAAGACCATATTTTAAGTTAAATTTGGCGTTTTAAAACTGCAGAAGAGTTTTTTTTGAGTAAATTTAATCCAAAATAATTAATTACTTTTTATAGCAGCCACATTTAAGATGAAATACGAAAAAATAATGTCAAGAGTAGAGAAGTGAAGAGTACATTTAATGTACTGCCAAAAAAAGAAACAGATTGAAAAATCAGTTTTTTGGCTTGTTCGACGCGACAAGAGCGCGCGCTCGATGGGGGTGACTGTGACGAGTGCCCCAAAATGAGAGCAGCGGTTGTTGAAAAGAGGGAAAGCGGGAGAAAAGTGAAAAGAAAGATAGAGCTTCGAGACTTACCAGTCTGCTTTTCGGCGACCTTCAGGGTAAATCCTTCGAGTTTAGTTACATCGGATCTGCCTTTGGCGTTAACAGCGTACAGTTTCATACTGAGTATTCTGCCAGGTTCGAGGCCTCGCACCGTAAAAGCAGCGCTATCATTGGAGGTTACGTTCGCCCGGAGTATGTCCGTCTGTTGATCGTAAACCTCGAGGACAAAGTGCTGCGTCTGTCCGCCGTTGAAGCCGGCCGTACACTCGACCGAGAGCGACTCGGTCGTCTGATTCGTCAACGTACAATTGTAAGGCGCCTCAGGTTTACCTACGTCGCCAAATGGTTCCGGGAACGATGAAAAAGAGAGAAAAAAAGGGAACGAAAATAAGCGAATGGAGAAAGAGAAATTACTTGACAAATTATTCAAAAGCTGAAGCACAGAGGCAGCCAGGGGCGCTCTGTGCTCTCCGAGAGAGAGAGAGAGAGAGAGAGAGCGAGAAAAAACGAATGAATCGTCCATTGCGAAAAGCACGAAAGAATAAAAGGAAGATGAGTTTGTCCACAGAATTTATTATTTTAATAAACGCTTAATTACTCGCTTTTTCTATTCCACCGTCCGCCATTTTCCTCCTCCCTTCTTCCAACACCGAGCAACAAGATTCATTCTTTTTCTCCTGATGTTTCATATACAAATATTATCTCGAATTTCCTGAATATTTTCCTTCCTCACTTTTTCTTTCGAGCACATTTCATGAATTCTTTTTCCAGGTATCGTAGAAGTTTACCGGAAATACATGTATTTCCGGATTTAAGAGTTCTTTCAATTGTTTTTATCGTTTTTGCGAGCGAAAATGCGAAGAAAATATTGGCAATTCGGGATAAAAATGTTTCGTCGTTTACTCACCCGCTGGTATGATCCGGAAAACGCACGCATTCTTTTGCGTTCCCGGCGTGTTTTCTGCCCAGCAGAAAACCATTCCGTAATCCATTTCTGAGACCGGTCTGTATTTGAGCACGCTTTGTGTATGGCGCGTCGAGTTCTTGTAACGGGAAACCGGGACGTCTATCAATTCTTCCGTATTGTTGAACGCCCAGCGAAAACTATTTGGCGTCGGATAAGCCTCGACGTTGCAAACTATTTTTGCTTCCTCGAGACGCGCCACGCCGTAAATCTGCTGCTGATTCGGCAAGCAAATTGGCTTGTCTGAGAAAAAAAAGAAACATTTTTCTCTTGTTAAAAATTTAACGAGTGGAGAATTAATTATCAGATTAATTGTAACATTCACAACGGTTTTGATCCTCAAAAAAATATTTAATGGTCTCCGAATGCAATTTATTATTCTAAATATTTGTTTAAAAAATTATAATTTAATTGGACAATTTATTTATGTAAATACAGGGCAGTGCTTCGTACTTTATTCACCATCATCACCATAGAAACTGACCATCGAATTTATATGGGCAATTGAAAATATATAGGACTAATAATTTGTATTAATGTATGTAAAATAAAATAGTGGGATCGAGATTTTTTGCATCAATTGTACGACGGTTTCATCCGCACCGACATTTTTTAAATGTTTTTTGAAATGATATTATAAATTTGCAACACTAAACTATTCACTTTTGATATGATTGAAAATTACCTGACACTCGATTGAACTTGTCGAATTTCTACAAAATGTTTTTCGGTAACGAACTACCTGGCCGAAATCCGACACGTCTTACCCCGACACTTTCTACTGGTCTACTGATTCCAAATCGAGTTGAAAATCCGAACGATCAAGACCGTGTTCGGTTTTTTCCTCGACCTCGACGAATCACCATGGAAACCATACTCGAGGAATTCTTGGAAATTTGAAATTTTTTTAAAACTTGTTATGCTCGACGAACTTTCGCTTTTTTTAAATGTTTACGATCGCCGAACTTTTCAGGGACATTTGTCCATATCCAAGACTCGTTTGTTAAATACTTGAAACATACGTTTAATTTTTTTTTATATGAGACGACGAGAGAGACCTTTCTTGTATAACGTTGAATGTCCTAAAAAAATATGCACGAGCATTTATATACGATACTTGGTTATTGAATTACAAAATTCTGAACGAAAAGATAAAAAATTTTCCAACTTTCAGTTATTTAAGATAGTTCTACAGGTACAATTAAATCAAAAGTTTTTATCTTAATTTATCTTCATATCATGTGATTATTGAGCTTAAATTTATTAAGAAAAGATGTTGCAAATCGTTTCAAGAACAATATACTTAAAATTCAAGCTCATCCAAGGTGACCTGTACTTGTTACGTATGTATGAAAATTTGAAAAATCATAATCTTAGAATTTTTTTAAAAACTTGAGAAGCTTCTTTAAAATACAATAAAGAGCTATTCTAAATTTTAAGAAGATTCATCATCTAGATTTCAAGATATTTAGGATTGAAAATGGCAATATTTAACACAGGCTCTTATGGGAGAGCACTGAAAATTGGGATTTTTAACAATAAACATTTCAATTTCTACGTGATGAAACCTTTCAAAATTTGGTACGCATATGTTTAACATATCAAAGAACGACTATACCAATTTTCAAAAAAATCGTAATTAACGATAAAACTATACAACTACCTTAAATGGAAAGTACAAAATTGCATTTATAAAGCACCAAATATTTATACGCAAGAGTTAAAATTTCAGTCGACACCTTTTTTATCATCCCGAATTAAACATATATGCTCGAAAAAAGTCAATATTTTTTAACGAGCCCAATAACCAAATGTTTTTCAAACAACAAACAATGTTTATGCATACAAACTGCATGAAAGTAATTTATACACGTAAAAATAATACTTGAAAGTAACAGAGAGTTTGAAGCATCGAGTGTTTCGAATAAATATAAAATTTTTAAAATGCAGTTATCTCGTCGTTTCGGGTGAAGAAAAAAAAAACAAACAATTTGACACGGGAACGCGACTAAACATCGAACTCGTTGGGAAATGGGCGTGTAACCGAGGTGCAAATACGTATATAGTCAGGACGAGAGTCGCAGATACATGACGAGTGAGTATAACGAGTGATAGACTGCCGGAAAGAGAGTTTACGTAAAATTTATTAAAAACTCTCATGGACAGTGGACGCTCGTGGGATAGAATAGATTTTGGCCGATTGACGGTGAGGGAAAGGGTTGAACTTTTTTCACTCTCTCTTTCCGGTCTATCTCTCTCTTTCTCTCTCTCTGTCTGTCTCACTTTTTCTCTGTTGGTTTCCCATATCGTCGGGAGTCCTCGTTCGGTGAACAACGGAAGATCGATGGGCATTATTCCCGCGTTCAAATAGTTTCCCCGAACGGGTATAAAGTTCGTCGGTACGGAATAATTTGTCGGTTTTTCCCCAGAGCTCACCCTCTCCGTTTCTATCTATCTATTCATCTCCGTTCTTTCTCCCCTTTCTCTCTTCGTCGAGCCTTGTCAGCCTCCATTTTTGTTTTCTTTCCTCTTTATTTATTTTTTTCCATTCACCACGATGCTCCCACCATCCGGCTCGCGCACTAGCGTCTCTTTTTTTATTCACTATACTAAAATTGCATCTCCCGCACTATACGAGGTATTCGCGTTGAGAGCGCGAGAAACAAGACTGTTCGCAAAAACCTCTCGTTGAAACGATATCGAGACATGATTGGCTCCATTCCCCCCTACCCCGCCTCTTTACCCACCAATAACTATTTTAATTTTTATCTTGCGGTGGGCTTTAATCAATCACTGCGTCATCTCGTCACGGTTATTAATGAAAATCTGAAATAAGCACCATCCGTTGTACGTAATCTTTTAAAGTTCTTTTTTTAATTAAAAAAATTTTTTTTTTTTCAGATAAAAATTGTAGTATATCTTGCAGCACTCGCTCTCGATAAATTTTTTTTTTTTTATAAAACGAGAACAGGGAGGATTGAAAATTTGATTACACCCTTAACAAAGTTTCTAGAGATAATTGAGTTTATTAACGTCGCGAATATGGAAGAAAAAAAATTTAATTTTACATATTTGCACTTATGGGTGGTTACAGCGTGACGATCGAGTTTAAGAATCGAGCGTGCATGAAAAGTTGCGAAAATATATTTCTAAATTTAATACCGTCTTTATTAAATATCGTTTAATAAAAAAATCTAAGTTTCTTGTTTCAAAGTCTCTAAATTCTTACCCTTGACTTCAACTTGAGTGTTAATTTCGTATAATTAATCTCGTATAGTATTTCAAATTATGTTTCCAATAAAAATGGATCTTTTTCATCGTTTTATTTGAAAATTTTAATACAATTAAAAAAGAGTCTTTAGAATTACAGTAGGAATGTAAAAATACTTAAAATACGTTTAAAATTTTTATTTTATTTTTTAAGGGATAGCTGGAGTGGGTCCACGTTAATTGGGTACTTAATTAAAAGTGGGCGATCGTTGTTGATACTTACACATTATTTTGAGTTCGACGTTGTTGCTATAACCGTCACCCTCGACGTTGGAGGCAACGCAGGTGTAGTTGCCAGCCTGTGATCGATTGACCCTTCTCAGTGCAAGACCGTTCGGCTGAACTATGACACCGTTATTCACATTGTGCTGAATTACTTTTCCCTGCGGTATGAAAAAAAAACGGATAATGTGGTTAAAAAATGCATCCTCCTGAATTACATTGACTTTCAATTTATTTTCTCAATTGGAATTTACTCAGGGTAAATACAAATTAAATTACACGAGAAAATAAATTTCTGCACCTCTTTTTTTTTGCTTTTAGGTAAAGTAAAATACTTTTGGTATATAAGGGCGTTTTCAGAGAAAATTAAGAGTGTTAAAAGTGTCAATGTACTGATATTGACGTTAATAATGTCAAAAACGCCAATGGACTGACATGGACGTTAATAATGTCAAAACTGTCAATACTTTTTTGGTCTATCCATGATTTTTTTTTGTTTCTTCCGAACTACTTTAAGGATTTATAGGATAAATATAATTCCAGTAAAAAGTAAATTATTGACATTAAATTCGTAAAGTTGTTAATGTTTTGATAAAGTTAACTACTTTAAATAATTAGAACAAAAAATTTTAGAGAAACGTTTTGAAATTTTGTCTATACAAAATGAACACTGGCATACGAATATAAAAAAAAAATTCACAAGAATCTCATATTAAAAAATTTGTATTCAGTGCAAATTTACGAATTCTCCATAAGAAGCAATGTCAAATCCCAACAACTTTGGAGAGTTTTATAACTCTTAAACCACTTTGTGTAAACCGATATAAAATTTTGCACAAAATTTGTTCATATGCTTAAGAACAAAATATAAAAAAATTCATCAAATTCTCATATTAACAAAAAAAAATTGTTTATACGTCGTTGATGAAACTCACGTTGTGCCTCCAGACAACTTTGTAGGCTTGAGGATTGGCGCGGACGTTGCACTCGAAGTAGACGTCGTCGCCTTCCTCGATATCCTGCGGATTCATGTTCGAGCCGAGGGCGAGAAGAGGGATTGGCATAACTGTTGGAAACAAACAGAGCGAGATAACAGCCTTAAATGTGGAATTGCAAGATATACATTGGTGGTGAATTGCAAGGTACACAAATACGAGTCCCGGGTACATGCGAGGCTCGTCGCGCGACGGGAAACTCGCTCGTACGAACCGCAGCGAGGATCCGTAAGGAAAGAAAATAAATGAAGAAAGAGAACAAAAAAAAGCGAAAAGTGGCAGATAAAAAGAGGGGGCAAACAATAGAGAGTTTGTTAGTTCTGGAGAGAAAAGCGAAAGAGCCAAAAGTGGGTGGAAGAGGAAATAGAGGAAAAAAGGAGGGAGGGTGGAGAAGAGAGAGAAATAACAGGGCAGAGCGCAAAGCGAGGAAGAGAGCGAGGCGAAGATAAATAGTGAAGACGCGGCGAAAGGAAAATACGAGGAGAAAGAGAGAGAGAGAGAGAGAACCGTTCGAAATTTCTTCTACGCTTTTTCATTTCGCCTTTCTTTTCTCATTTTTCGACTTTTATTTTTGCTAACTCTCGAGGCGAGAATCAGGCTCCTGCGGATTCGTCCAACGCGGCGTTATAACGCAAAGAATCGTAATGACGTTTCTCACCGTCTCGCAACGCTCGATTTATTCTCTCCCCCCTCCCTTCTTTTCCCTTTTTTCAGCTTTTCGTTTATTTAATTTTTACTCGTCGGGCCTGTCCGTGGCGCGTTAGGATGTTAAAGCATAGGCGAGCCGTGCTCGCGTCGTCTGCAGGCAATGCTTAAGGTATAGGAGGCTCGCGAACCGCTCGCAAGTGTATCAGCGCCTTTAGGCGAAAATGCACGGAATATAGTCCGTGGAAAACGGACGCGTTAACGCGTATTAAATCCCGTGTGTTTCTACCGAATAAACGTTTCATTCCCTCGGCGTTGACTTCTCTGTCTCGTTATTTCGATCGCGTAACCATTTTCACCCCCCGTAATTTCCATCGGCCGTTGACCACACGGTCCGCGCTTTTTTCCATCTTGCTTTTTGTTTTGCTATTTTGTCCGTTTGTTTCGATCGCGCTCGCTCATTCCCTCCCGGGCTGCGTCGGGGGCTTTTTAAACGTTTAAACATTCGCGGAAATAATGCAGGGCCGTGTGCACCCGGAGACCGATAAATCGCGCATAATCGGCCACACATGCTCCCCTTTTCATCGTTCGAATAATATTATTCGTGGTTTTTTATTTCCTTCCCCTTCAATCGCCCTCTCCCCCATGCACCTTCGATTAACTCCCATTAAGTGTTATCAATTTCATTTATCGTTCCAGTTCCCAGCGCGGTATCGATTCCGCGACCCAAACGCAGAAAATTACGAGAATGTTCAAGGCAGCTCCATCATTATTGGACAAGCAGATTTTTTTTTTAATTACAGGCCCCAGCAGTAATTGCAATTGACACCTTTTCTGATAAATTTCAGGGTAGCTGATCGATTTATTATTTATTACCAGATAATAAATCATTAATTGATTAAATATTAATGATTTATTATCTGGTAAAGAGTAAATGAATGTAAAATTTCCGTATAATTCAATATGCTTTAATCACAAAACTGATTCACTATATTAGTTATTCATTACCAGATTATAAATCATTAATAGTTCATGATTAATGAATCAGTTTTGCGATTAAAGCATATTGAATTATACGGAAATTTTACTTTCGTTTACTATAAAATTGCAGGCATTTATGTTGAATCCATAAAACTTTTACAAAAAATTGAATTAAAATAAAGTAGAAATTTCTAAGATTCTATTAACTTATAATGAACTTTTTTTAAATTTGGAACGCAACGTATACTTTTTTGACTGACTTAAATTTTGCCATTTAGAGGTTAATAGTATTACTTAAATCATTGGTAATATAATTTTATTAATGATATTAAAAGTTATTTACAATTATGTTTGTAATATATAAATTTTTTCATTGATTTTTTTATTTTTCTCAATTTCTATTTTTGTTTTGTAAATGACATCAATTCTTTAGTTGTTCATTATTTAGTTGTTAATTAGTTGGTCATGACTTTTGACTATTTGGCAACGCTAAGACGACATCGAGGAGAAAATTTACTTACAGAATACGTTCAGTTTCCATTTGTCCTCCACAAAGCCATCGCGGACTTTCGGATTTTCAGCACGGCAGGTTATCACCACGTTATTATCCTCCAGGGTTGGACGAAGCGTCAGCGTCGACGTCGTCATGTTGCCGTCCGCAGAAACCTAGAAAATGACACAATAACAACATTTTTCAATGACTCGATCGTAAGAAAATATATTAGTGGAAAAATAATAATCAATGTAAGCACATTTGAAGAATAATTTTGACATTAGGTATTGTTTAATCGATCAAAAATAATTCCTAAAATTGTTTCAAACTTGTATCTTATTATCAAAACCATCAATAAAATATTTGAAATAAATCTAACAGCGATATCACCACTTCTTATGCCAAAAATTGGAATTTTACGTAAAAGAAACATATTGGTAAAATTGTAAGAGTTCAGAGTCTAATTCTGAAGCCGTTTGTACTAAATGATTTTCAAATTTGATGAAAAAAGATCAAAAACCTATAAATAGGAGAATAATATGAAAAATATATAAAATATTAAAAACAGTGTAAAAGACACGAAGAAAAGTGAGATTTTCGTTGAATTGACATTCACCTCATCTGCTTTCGAGCAATGTCAATATTCCTTGAAAGTGGAAGATGCTCCCAGGATAGAGCCGACGTGCTCGAATCTCGAGAGCCTCGTCATGGACGGGCATGGAGTCGAGAACCCCTTATTTTGCATCAACGATGCCTTAATTGCCATAGAGAGAGAGAAAGAGAGAGAGAGAGAGAGAGAGAGAGAGAGGGAATGGAGAGCGAGTGGGTGGGAAAAGGGTTTTCTGGATTGTGGCCAAATCGGAATGAGAGCAAATTCTCTCCTAGACAATGAAATTTCGCGAGTTAATTGCGTCCGATATTCAATGCCCTATCTCGTGATCGTTTACTTTATGGAAACGTAATCGGACAAATAAAAGGGGCGAGCCGATTTTCCTGTACGTGATAACAATCATAAATGTTAAAAACGAGTTCATGACAAAATTACTCATAAACACAACGATTATTGTACCGCTCGGGAATTTCGAACAATTATCGGGAATGACCGAGTGATTGCATGCGCGCATAACTTATTCCGGAGCTCTATTTTTTTTTCATGGACTTTTTATCCGGGATATTTTATTGTGTTTGCGAGAATCGTGTTCGAGAAAATCGATCGTTGATCGGAAATTTTCAATGAACGATCTCATTATGTATTTTTTTTTCTCGTTGTTTTATTTTCCTCGTCACTCGTCACGGGATAATTCCATCGATGTCTCCCCAAGGTTCTCCGTAACTGAAAACTTTATCACGAACGACGGGAGCATGATAGTTTTTTCATCACTATAGTGATGAAAAAGTCGTCTATGTATACACGTCAGCGTTTATCGAGGATTTTCCGGAGTTTTCTTTTTTCTGAAATCCGCCATTTTATTATCGGGGAAAAGTAAAAGGCGGCCGAGAGATTGCAAACTGCGTCGCATTATCGGATATAAAGCTACAGGGACAGAACAAGTACGAGGGTCGAAAGGATTAACTCGGCTACAAAATAACTCAAAAGGACTGCATGTCGAACAAAATGCGTGCGTTACGCTCCAAATGTGTCATCCGCATTACGTATTACACTTCCATTCCCGTACGGGACTGCGCAAATTACTTGCGAATTCAAACTTGCTAATCTGTTGGGTAAATCGACCGATAGATGGAAAATTAATTTTTTTTAACTGACACTATAAAAATAAATATAAAAGGCGATCTATTCTTTTTTTCAAAAAATATATGTATATCCAATATATCCATTAATGATTTTGTCAGAGTCACTTTTTTAAAATTATATAATTACTGTTTACTAAAAATTATTATGCATTTTTATTATTTTTTACTTTCTATGCTCATATATTAAGAATATTTCACTAGAGTTTCTTATAATAAATTGTCGTTGACCTAATTGTACAAACTTTCTAAATCTTCAACTAACAGATGTATGTCAGATTAATTTTTTTATACGGAATATTTTAGAGTACAACACACCGCAAAACAAAATTTCGCGAAAAATTTGAACGTGATAAGTTCTTTTAATAATAAAACATATATTATTAACATAATAAAATAATATTAATTAATGTATATTCATAATAATAAATTACTGTTAAAATAATATTAATAAAAATCTAATCAAAATATTATTAATAATAGCATCAAATATTCGCAGAAACGAAGCCACTGTGTATCAATACAACAATAAAATTCAATTTATTAAAATTACATTATGTTCGCCATATTAAATGTTCATGTATATGTCAAATATGTAAAAAAGCAATAGTGCTCGAAGTCAAGGGGATTAACGACAGGAAACATATCCTATGTAACGAGCATACAGCTCGAGTGTGCAGGCGGCGTATATATTATATTTATTTATTACACAGTTAAAATAACAACGCTGGCGAAGAATCGTTTCTCCGGCCTTATCTGTCTAGCTCATCCTCGAGCACTCTCCATCATACACGTTCGCGTCGCGTACTTCGACATAAATCTTCGGGTAAACACGGGAATAGAGTAGCTGCACACGTTTTCGCTATACGACTTCATTTTCCTAGAGTATCGATGCGACGCGATGTCTCGGCTTGTAAAAGCGATCGAGTTCGCGATAGTGATTATTATACCGTCATTGTAAATATATAGAGTACGATGATAAATTGAACATTACAGAAACTTTGATATTTACGATTATTTTTTGAAATTTGAATACACATTAAATTCGTAAAGAAGTTGGCTCTGCGTTAATCGAAGATTTTTTTAGAAAAAGTCATCAACTGGGTACTTTTTAACATTTTAAAATATGTTTGATTTACAAAATATCGTGTTTAATAATTTTTTTTTGTACTTTATAAAGATGAGTAAAATATAGTGGTGATAATACCACTATTTATGAAAAAATAACAAAACAGTAAATTAAATGAAAAAATCGCTGGTTTTTTTCAAAAATACAACGATTGCAAAAATTTTTCAAACCTACAATCGGAAATGTAAAAATACGTGTTTTGGATATTGGATTTTCAGCCCATATTAAAATGATCTATAAGCGAAGACAAAGTCGTGGGCACACCTAGTTTAAAAAATTCAGCCAGTACTCGGAGATGTTCGTGTAATAGCGAATTTGTAAAAATAAATGTAGAATTGTGTTTTTCATCGGTCCGAGTTAAATTGGCTTGGCGCTAACGGTAATAAATCAAGAAAAGGGAAATAGATGAGGCTGCCGGGAAATCAGAACTGCGGGCTTCGAGAGATGTTTGGAAGAGTAAACGAGCCGGATCAAAATCACCCCGGCGTGAATGGCAGAGGGATGAAATAAGCGTCGACGATTTTCTATGTCTCGATGGAGCGCATGCGTTCCATCGCGTTTTCCACACCGCACGATTGTTATTCATCACCATTTTTTACGAGTTGACACAATTATATTTATCTTTCGAAACACTACTTTATTCGCTCGTCCGAATCATCTACTGTTTTCTTTTCTCGTATCATTTTCAATCATAAATTTCGTGCAAGCATAGAAATAATAGTTAAAAAATTGCAACGCAACAAACTCGAGTAAAAAAATCCAAAGAAATGATAGAATTTAATAAATTTTTTGAACTTTTTTCATTATTGGTTTTCGAATCAGGCGCAATTTCGGGTTGAGTGAAAATATCAGAATATTGATATCATGAAATTTTGAAAAAAACTGAACTGGTTTTCGAACGAGACCAGTTAAATTTTTATCTGACAACTACCGGATAAAAATGCAATTAAACGAAAAAAGTACAAAGTAATTAACGTAAGGGGGTGGGCACACGTCATAAACGTGCACGTGAAAATTAAAACCACAAAGCCGATATCTCGTTTCTCGTATTCTCGTTTTTGTATTCCGGGTACAAAAACATTGCAAGAACCGTTTTTACTGGGCGTTACTGTATTGAAAAGAATGAATTAGAAGGAAATACACGAGAGACGAACGAGATGGTGGCAAAATGGAATAGAGGAAGCAAAATTGAGTGAGCGAGTAAACGAGGAGGCATCTGATCACGAAAGCATCAAGAGGAGGACTCTCTCGCTCCATTCGGTAATTGCCCTGTGGCGTGTTTGACCGTAGGATCGCTAATGGCAACGATGCAAATACCGATACGTATATATATATATATATATATATATATATTTGCTACCCCTAATGTCAGTGATTCCAAGATACAAGATTGAAAGGAATTTTGTTCGTGCGCACGTACACACGTGTGCTACGTTCAAATCAATAACATAGTAATAAGATGTGTAACTTTAAAATTTTGGTATTTAGTCAAACATTCTTACATTGTGTTTATTCAGTATCAATCAATAAAATAGTAAGATGTGCACAACTTTCAACTTCTGGTGTTCAGTCAAAGAGACACGTTTTTACACTGTTTACGTGCAAATAAATAAAATAGTAAGATGTGTAACTTTAAAATTCTCGTATTTAATCAAAGAGACACTTTTACACTGTCTATGTGCAAATCAATAGCATAGAATGACGTGTAATTTTAAAATTTTTGTATTTAGTCAAAGAGACACTTTTACACTGTTTGTGCATATCAGTAACATATCAATAAGATGTGTAACTTTAAAATTTTGGTATTTAATTAAAGATACACTTTTATACTGTTTATGTCCAAATTGTTATTGACTTTGAAGTCATGTTGAAATGTATGCCAAATTTTATGAAGCTTCACCATCTTGTAATCGAGATATTAATTGTTGAAAGTCGTCGAATTTTTAGATCTCTCATAAGAGTCAATGTTAAAAGTGGCAATTTTTTGAAATAAATATCTCGATAATCAGTCTCTTTAAATTTAGCACACATGTTAATATAATGTCAAAGAAGATCAGTAGAAATTTTGAAAAAATTCTGTCGCAAAAAAATTCGTAAAATCATCAGTTGAAATTTCTTGAGACAGAATTTATTCAAAAATTGCACAGATCTTCGTTAGCATTGTGTTAACGTATTTGCAAAATTTAAAAAGGTCATGTAGTTATTTAGATATTAATTTTTTAAAATTGTTACTTTTAACATGGGCTCTTATGGGAGATTCGAAAAAGCAATGATTTTCAATGTATAATATCTCGATTTCTATAGATAGTGAAGCTTTGTAAAATTTGACACATGTTTTCATATGACATTAAAGAAAACCTGTGCTAATTTTTAAGAAAATATGTCTCAACACGGTTTTGCTGTTGTACTACCTTGAGGGGTTTCGATAACTTTGGCAAAAATAAATGAAGTTTTACATCATTACAAGTATAGGGAATCGAAATTCATTAAGAACACGATGAAAATTTGAAAGAACGTTCTTTGCTACTAAACAAATTTATATAAATTCAGAAAAAAAAATCGTCTACATTGTTTTCGAGTAATCAAGTGTTGAAGTTACATTCTTATACAC